>CAUYRH010069836.1:0-90016 GCA_963574655.1 Perodicticus potto | reverse complement strand
GTAGTCCCAGCTACTTGGGAGGCGGAGGCAAGAGACTCGCTTGAGCCCAGGAATTGGAGGTTGCTGTGAGCTGTGATGCCACAGCACTCTATCCAGGGTGACAGCTTGAGGCTCTGTCTCAAAAAAAAAAAAAAAAAAAGTCATTTGTCGTCATTCTCTTTCCTCATTTGCTTTCAGGAAAGGCTATTAGTCATTTACAAGCTAAGTTCCTTGGCTTAGGATATTTATACTTAAAACTTTACAACCTGGACTTTAACATTACAAAAGCAAACTATGTAACCTAATCATATGCACTCCCATATTAATCTGAAATTTAAAAAAATCTTTAATCCTCACTGTGGTGTGGAAAACTTAGTCCCCATTGTAAAAATTTTGTACTAGAAGGCTGAGAAGCCAGGAGGAGATGAGAGAGAAGGGGGTGCTTTGGGTAACAGGCCTTCCCCCATACATTGCTGCCTGGGCCTGGCCCACTGGGAAGAAAAGCAAAACACGGATGCTGAGGGGAGGTAGTAAAGAGAAGTTATTCCAATACTTGTCAAGATGGCAAAGAAGATTTCATTCAAGACGGTTGCAATAGGAGGCGGGGCTGTCGAAGTAGAGGGAGAGGTTGGACTCCACTCCAAATACAACAGGGACAAGTAGGGGCTCACCCAGTGGGCAGGGAGAGATGGAACAAGAAGAGGAATTGGTTAGGTAGAGGGGTGTTGAATGTGATTAGATACCAAGTGGGAGGGAGAGAAACGTGATTAGATATCAAGGAGGGGGATTCAGAGCAAACTGGCTCATTACGAGTCTTTGCTAGGACTGGGCTCAGCAGCCTGAAAAGTAGGCCCCGTGGAGGAAAGGGCTCAAAGGGGCCTGACTGAAATTTGGCCGAGTCTTTGTCACCAGGTAGTCATAGGTAGAGCGTGGCCCATAAGACCTAGTACACTGTCACTAAGGATGGCCCTGGCCTGTCATGATTTTCTATAGTTGGTTCATGATGAGCAAAGATAGTTTAATCCCTGAGATCCCTACTTGATGTGGTATTCCTCAGCTAAGCTTTGGAAAGGAATCAAGGCCAGACTCTGGCTGATCGTGCTCCCTGAGAGTACAAAGGACCTTAGGAGCATGCCTCCCACCTCTGAGATCTCAGGGCTTGGCCCAGGGACAGCTCAGGAACTGGGGGTCTTAGCCGTTCATCTGCTCTCTCTAGTTATAGGAAGCTCCACTCGGGAGTAGGGAAAGTTACTTTCAGACATAAAATGGCAGACCCCTTTTATTGTTATCAACAATAGCAAGTTTCCTTCCACTCTGTTATCCCCCCATGGGGCAGCTTTGCCCTCTAACTCAACCATACAGGGTTGCACACAGACATCACCACAACCAGGGGAAGAAAAGACTGTCTCTTCTTAATCTTTCTTCAGTTCCCATCACATTTCATTGGCTGTGCCCCTTCCTGAAACTATCATTGGCATGGAGATAAGATTTCAGGGGCATCTTTGACTAATTGGAGTGAAATGGAGATTATAGAGTCAACCAGTGTGTCCTCTGCACATACTAATTTAAACTCATTTGAGTTGAATGGAATTCTGGGCCATGGAGTTGAGTATTAATAGACTGAAAGATAATTAAGATGTTTTCTATATCTTGGAGTAAGAGAGAGCAAGTGAGGACGTGTGCGACCTGGCATCAAAGGGGTACAGAGCTTGGCTTGTTTTCTTGGGATTCTCCAGGGTGTTGGGGAGTGGGGTGTGGAGCTCCCAGGTCTTGCCCCTACAGGGTTGTGTGTGCCACACCTGCTCATTAGCACCTGATGGCCCTGAACCTGGCCAGCTTTCTCTCTGAGGAGGAGTCACCTGCTGTCAGGGCCTCAAGAGCAGCAAAGGATGTTGGGGTGTCACAGAAGCGGTTATCACCAGCTGTCCTGCCCAGTGAGGATATGACTTTGAAGATCTGTGTCTGCTTTCCTCTTCCCACGGCCACCTTCTTTGGACAATGTCTGTCTGTGACTGACTGAGGCCAAGGCCAGATAGTGTTTGAAAGTACATGGCCCACTTGTTGCCTGAGGCTCTCATTTGCTTCTCCTTTCTTGGCAGTGGGGATTGTGTGCTTGGCAGGACTCTTCCTATAAACCTACACAGGCCTAGCACTTGCCTTCGCCTTGCTGAGAGCTGTAAGGTTTTCAGGTGTGGTTATGAGAATGTGAAATTATTTTCTCCTTTGCACATCCTAGGTCTTTTATTTTTAAATGTGTTGTGGGGATCGGAATTCTCAAAAAAATTATCAGATTTGTTACCCAGGCTGATCAAGTGGCATGATGGATCTTAGAAATGATACAAAATGCTAAGATATGAATACCATAATAGTGAATAGAATTGAGCATCCAACCCTTTCCCAAAAGTCCTGGTGGGAAAACTATGTTATTGGGAACCCCAGATACACCTAGTCAGTCAGCAGAAGGGTCAAACCTATAACTTCAGTAGAATTTCTTAGTGATTTGGTGGGTTCTTTTTGATTTGGGGGGAAAGAAATCAAATCTGCATTCATCCCATGATGTTCCAAGGAGGACTTACAGCAACAAATATTGATAAACTAAACTTAGGAGGTTTTACTATAGAGTCAGGATGTGAAACAGGAAATTTTTTAAAGCCCCAGAAAACTACTTAAAAATTGAATTAAGTCCCTTGCAAGAGGCTAAAATGCTGAGAATGTGAGACTCACCCCATCGTTCTTGAAGAACCGCTTCTGGAAGCAATCAGTCTGTTATGACAGGGGACGATGGATGGAGGTCCCAATATTGAGACATGGATTGAAGCCCACAATTGTTAGGGCATTTTCCCTTTAGATTGAAAATTTTAATATCAGAACAGTGTTGACAGATGGAATTTGAGTAAGTGATTTTGTTCAGGCAGCCCACAATTCACGAGAGGATTTTGTTCCCAGCAGTTTATCGTGAGCCAGTTGTTTCAACCTTTGGACAAAAATGCAATTTTTCCACAGGAGTATTCCCTTGAATGTGATTTGACTTCTGGACTAGTGTCCAGAACTTTACTTAACCTTTAATGTGGCTTAAACATACTCGACATATGCAATTAGTATTAGGAAACCCCGTGGTAAAGATAAAATAGTAACACTGAAGAGGAAATTGGTTTGTCTGTTTTTAACTTGTTTTTGATTGGTATAACCCATAACAGGCAAGAGTTGGAAGGAGTTTGAGTGATAGGTGAGTTCAAGCCCTTGTTTGTCAACTGAGGAAACTGAGGTTCAGAGAGGTGTGGTGTTTTACCTAAGGTCACACAGCCAGCTAGTGTGACTAGAACCCAGGCCCACACTGTGGAATATTTTCAAAAATACTAGCTGCTAGCAGATACATTTGGAGTCATCTAGGTAGTGATGAGGCCCATTGGAAGCCTATTTTTCCCAGTTTCACTATAAAATAGGTCTTGCTTTCTTCAAAAAATGGAGATGAGCCTTCCAACTACTATTTGACTTCTCTAAGAATAAATACCTGGGGCTTACACACAGATAGAAGAGAGAAGAAATGTGTGTTCATGTAAGAAACAACAATATGGTGAAACTAACTGGGCTGGAAGTTGCAAAAGGCTAGAAGCTGAGAATGTGTGGAGGGTGTGTGTGGTCTACCCAAGAAAGAGTGCCTTGGACTCCGGGATCAGACTGAGAATACACAGATGCACACCAGGTGGCGCTGTCACCCCCACCTGTCTTTTAGAACTGTCAAGTATGAACTTATTCACCACCCCTGCTCTCCAGGGCTCCTTGAAGATATGGCGTGACTTCTCTAAAAATAAAGCCCTGGGGCTTACACACAGATAGAAGAGAGAAGAAATGTGTGTTCATGTAAGAAAAAACAATAAGATAAAACTAGTTGGGCTGGAAGTTGCAAAAGACCAGGAGCTGAGAATGTGTGGAGGGCGGGTGTGGTCTATCCAAGAAAGAGTGCCTTGGACTCCGGGATCAGACTGAGAATACACAGATGCACACCAGGTGGCGCTGTCACCCCCACCTGTCTTCTAGAACAGTCAAGGGTGAACTTACTCTCCACCCCTGCACTCCAGGGCTCCTTGAAGATATGACGTGGCCTTCACAGGAGGCTGCTTTGTCGTTGCCCTGTTGGAAAGAGTGTGGTGAAATGAAGGACTATGTATGTGTCCACACCAGTGAGAAGGGAGTGTGACAAGAGCCCTTGCATAAGGAAGAGGAAGGATGATGATCCCAAACTACAGCTTGCTCACCAGTCAAGTGTGTGTGCCTGAGAGGATGGTGAGCTAAAATCAGACACAGGAGCCAAAGCACGCTACCTCACAGAGCCTGAGCTAGTTCTTTTTGTTCTGCGTGGCCCTTGCCTCAGACTATAAATGCTTGAGGGCAAGGGCTGTCTGGGTTTTGTTGTTGTTTTTAATTCTGTACAGTCTCTTCAGCAGTTGTTTGATAATATCTACTGATTGGATTTATTCAACTTTAAGATAGATTTCTGAGAGCAAAATAATTTTGTTAAAAAAAAACATTATTTAAAATTAACGCTTGACATTCTAGACTAATGTTTCTTTAAAATCTACAATTTCATGGAAATTAATTTCGTCTGATTGTGTAAAAAAAATCTAGAATTTCAAAATCTAATCCTCATCACATTTGATTGTCCCAGCTATTGAGTGACTGTTGGTGTGGTATTAATTCCACATGCAGACTCTTTGTGGGTGGCGCCTGAGGAGCGGCCTCCCTCCCCGGTCTTGTAGTCCAGGAAGGGCTGGCCTGATCCCAGGGCAGTGGGAAATAGGAAGGCACTCTGGGGAGCAGTTTGTGGGTTTACCTTGCTCTTTGTTTTCAGCCTTAGAAGAAACACATGTGCCCTTGGCTTTAGCCTCTTAAGCTCAAAGAAATGGGAGAAAACATTGTGATCCCTGTAGTTCCTAAGAGTTTGGTAGCCAAAAAGTACCGGTACCTTCAGAGCCTCCCTCCAAGCAACAGCTGGGATCTGTTAGAGGAAGGAGAGGTAACAGTGTACCTCCCTTAGAGGCAGAGATCTGAGTTGTCCATCAGCACCAGCCTGACTTTCAAAGGTCATGGGAGCTGGGGTGTCTTATGTCCCCTGTGCCTCTCCCCATTGTCTTTTAGAACAGGCAAGTATGAACTTACTCTGCACCCCTGCTCTCCAGGGCTCCTTGAAGATACGTGTGGCCTTCATAGGAGGCCGGCCAAGCCAACTCTTGTTGAAAGGATCTAAAATGTTGCAGGTTTTACAACACTGAATTCTTCCCTCCTCCACTCCCTCCTTGTGTTTAATGACAATACTCCTACAGGTAACAACAGTGATGCCAGCCCTCATGTTGGTGAGACCCTTATAACTGGCAAACAGTTGCCCATCACCTAGGGCACAGACGGGGCACAGGCTCAGAAAGGACACATGACTCATCAAGGGCAAAAGGGCTGAGACCCCAAACACAGGGTATCTCCCTGGAAATCCCATCAAGGAGGGCCTCACTAAATACAGGGGATGAGATTCCTTGGTCAACTCTAGGACTAACTTCAATGTGGGGTGAAGACTGAGAGTGGGGAAGAGGAAGGCTAACCACTCACGAAGGTTGGGTGACAGCGTCTCTATATCCTCTTGGGTGTACACAGCTGGGATTGCAAAACCCAAGGCAGATATTTCAAGGCTTCCATTACTATTTTCCTAAGGACAAAATCATTCTTTTTTATTAATACATAAATAACTTTTTTCTTGAGCAGGCCCAAAGAAATGAAACACAGATGGTGATAATGCTGAAAATGTTTACCTATTTCCTCTCTGAGGACATCAGATTAGCCTTTTCTGTGGGCGGAATGTGTAATCTGCTAGAAGACAATATCATCCTTTTGATCTTACAATACATTTTTCATATCTTTGCTGCAAAAGCTGATTATTATCGTGACATTTTTAAACAATGACTGTTCGCTGCAGAGAATGGGAAGGAAAGCTCAAATGAACGTATAGATAGATGGATGCTTGTCGAAGGCCAGGCTGTGGGAATGAATTTTCCTGTGTTTCTTTTGCCTGGTGACATTGGCATTAACCCTTTCGTTCTAGACGCCGTCTTGTGCACTAATTAGAATCTGATGCTCGGCTGTGTGACTTGGCCGCTTCTTGCTCGCAAGCAGAGACCATTGATTAATGGCCTCGTCCACTCCTTCCAAGGTCGATGTGTCCTCTTTTCTTCTGGAAGTTAAAGAATCCTTGATTAAATGGCAGAAGTGGATTGAGTGGGGAAATGTTTGGGGAAGAGCTTTGATAAACCGTGCGGGCCTATGCAGACTCAAGATGCTGATGGCTCCTTTGTAGACAACACAGACGCTGAGAAGCACTTGATTGGCCCTGCTGCTTGGCTGGCTAACATGGAAACGGGCATTTCTAAAAGGCTCCTTTGCACCATTCCCTTGCCTCGCTTCAGGGTTTTACAGCTTTTCAAAGGGATGGTATCGGATAAAGGAGAAAGCAGAAGAAGAGGAAAGGACATAGATTTCAAACATTGTCTGTTTCATTTGGCTCCAGAGAATTTTGTTTGTATGGGCAAGGGAGTGAGGCTACGCACTAGGTGGCCCCCACCTGTGTGCCCCAGGAAGCCTGTGATGTCCTACCCGGTTGCTGAAATCAACAACATACCAGGCCAGGTAGCAGCAGGGCGAAAGACTGGAAGCAGCCAGCAAAGGAAAGGTTAATGCTGCCAGAGTTCTCTCAGCTCCATGGCAGGCAGCAGCCAGCAGGACCAGGCCATCTTGCACATAGTCAAAATTCCCTCATGCCACAGGGAGGGAATAGATAAATCATGAATGAATTTGAAATTATATTTCCTTCTCTTAGCTTGCTTCATCAACCTTTCTTTCTTTGTACCTTCTCTACCTCCCCAGCCCAGGAACAATGTTACAGAAAGTTGTAGGTTGTAAATTCCACTCTGTTCATTTAGCTCCTTCCTTGCCCAAGGTCTGTGGAATGGAATCTCCCCAGTCGTATTTCATGAGGCTTTTCAGTTGGTTCCTGCACTGTGCAGAGAGCAGAAAGGCAAAAAAAAACAGGAAGTCACTGGGGCACAGGTGCAGCAAGAGGTCAGAGGAGCACAGGTATCCTGTGACATCAGGCACTCCAGCTCTGGGGATGGCCAGGCTGCGTACTATCAGCAACTCTCAACTTCCCACCTTTCATGTCACAGATCAGCCGCAGGGGAGGCTTGTTCCCTGTGCTGGGACAAAGTTATGGGGGTACGGGAAGGGGAGGAAATTGCAAACTTATGCGGCATGTTACTTGTACCTCAGGGTTTCTTTTCCTAAAGCAGAACTTTGTATGATGGTGTGCATTGACCATTGACAAGTCTTTCTAGAAAAAAGAATGCAACTTCATACTGTTGGGTCCTAACCCAAAGTGCTGGTGACCATCACAGGTTATTGGCCTGCAAGACCCCTGTCTGGGTCTTGGAGGTGGTGTGCTTAGGAGGCAGAGAACCAGCGGGTAGTCCACACCTATAAGCTAGGCTATTTTATACGCTGCACTAAGGATAGGGGAAGGTGCTTGTCCAAAACCACAGCTCACCAGCCAACTGTGTAACCCAGAGCACATCACAACCATAGCAAGAAATAGAAGCCAAAGCTTTTTACTGCACGAGGTCTTTGCTGGTGTTCAGTTTGAGCATGGCCACCTCTTGCTCTCAGGGTGCCCTCTGGCCTGCTTCACAGACTGGGGGCTTCATGTCCACCCACCGGGAAGTTTGGGCCAAGGGTGCACGTGTGAGTCTGTGAATGATGTGCGGGATGTCAAAGTGACAAAGGGACCCATACTAGCTCTTCTGAGGGCCCTGGAGTCCTAACATAATCAAGGCATGTCCTCCAAAATCCTGAACCATGTGGCTGAGGCTCTTTATAGGAAACATGCATGTTGCTAATGTTATTGGCCCCCAACAGGAGCACCTGTGGAACTTGCTGATGGCGAGACAACAAGAGGGCTGGGGCCCTAAGGAGTATTTGGCAATTGATTGGCCCCTCCAGCAGCCTTCCTGCAGGATAGAGGGTTCTGGATGCTCATGCAAACTGCAGGCATCCCCTTCCTGCCATGAGATTAGGGGAGGGCATTGAGCACAGGTTTGCCCTTAGCCTCACACTGTGGTGTGGACTGGGCCCAGGGTCTTGTTCACATGTCCACGTCACCAACTCTTTGTCCTTGACTTGTTCTCTTCTCTTCTAAGACCTTAAGCATCAATCTGTCTTAGAGTCTCCTTGAGTCAGTCTCTGCCTGACCTGAAGCCTCCCTTGGAATTTCCCTTCTTTTTTCTCTCTAGACATTTGTCTTTTGCAGGCCTTCTTCAAAGACCCCTTCCCCTCAGCCTCAATTGGTCAAGTCTGTATTCCTGGACCTTTCTAAAAGGCCAAGGTTATTTGGAAAGACAATCAATATATGCTAAGAAATATAATCAGTGAGACTCATGTACACAGATGTTTAAAAACAAATTACTTTTGTTCCTTTGCTGTGCTAATGGTGGTAGTTATAGATGTGTTGTCTTCACCTACACTCAGAGGTCACTATTTATGCCTGAAATTCTCCTCCCATTCATTACTTTTTTTTCGTTTGTTTATTTTTTACAGGTCTCACACTGTTGCCAGTCTAGAGAACAGTAGTGGCATCATTATAACTCACAGAAACCTCAAACTCCTAGGCTTAAAGGATCTTCTTTCCCTGGCCTCCCCAATAGTTGGGACTACAGGCACCTGCTACCACTCTTTCTATTTTATTAATAGAGAGAGGATTTCAGTCTTGCTCAGGCTAGTCTAGAACTCCTAACCTCAAGCGATTTTTCCACCTCAGCCTCCCAAAGTGCTAGGATTAGAGAGATGAGTCACCACGCCTGGCCCCTTTCATTCTGTTGGTTTAAGCATTCCCTTGACTATGATTTTCTTGGAAATAAAAGTACCTCTCAAGTCATAGGTCTGGCATTTTAATGTGATGAGATTATTCTTTGCCTGTAGCAGGAAAACTGGAAAGTACCAAGATGTGGACCCTGGGAAGGTGAAGGCATTGAGGGGAAGGAAATCTAAACTGAGGAAGATTACTGAATCTTCCACATGCAACTTTCTCTTTCCCCTCTCCCCCACCTAGACGACAAACTGCGCAAGGCAGGAGCCATCTCTTCCTCCACTTTCTACCCTCCTCCTTTGGTATGGAGCCTGGCACTCGTGGATCCATTTAACCAACCTATGCTAAGTGAGACCTCTGTGCTAACCACTGTGCCTTCAAGCCCCAGCCAGAGACTGGCAAACTTTATGTGGTATTCTGAACACCCAAATTCCAGGTCAACAGAATCAGGATGAAGGCTTATAACAGGGTGTGGCAGCCTTCTTAGCATGTGGGGGGGCAGCCTCATGAATCCCCTCCAAATGTTCCCAGGCCACATGTGATGCCACGGTATGAGAAGCACCACATTTGGGACAGAGATATTTTACTTTGTTGACAAATGGCTGGCGTGTCCAGGCAACCATCTGCCACCTCTGTAAACTTATGAGCTCCAGCAGTGGTTACTGAAAGTTCAGATTTAGGATTGAGGCTGGAGTTGTGTGTGAAGGAAGGGGTTTTATTGGCACAGACACACCATTCAGAAAACAAACAAACAAAACCCAGCACCCTTCCAGATGAAGCTTGTCCGGGACTTCCTTGCCAAGTTTCATTTTTAAAAGCTCTGCAACTTTACTTAGATGTATGTGTTTTTGCTTTGTAATCAGATTTTCACCAAACTGATATATCATTAAACCTTTGTTTTTACAATACATGCTTTATTGCAAAACCAATTTCAACAAAGTATTGCAGATGCAATGTAATTTTTATGTCCTAGTTGTTTCTTTTTTTTCTTTTTTGGTTGCTAGGGTACCAAACACTTTTGAGAAAGTAGCTTGATAGTATCTATAATATGGTGGTTTTCTGGATAAGAGATTGCATTATCCCCATGTAATATATTTGGGCAGACTATATCCTTCATGGCTCGACTGGATAAATAAATTAAAACACGCTGATTGAGGAAGAAATGTGATACGTGTATTTATATTGCTGAGAATGGTTTATGCTTTCCTTCTGACAGCTGCTGTGTTCCTGGTGTGCCTCATCTCAACTCAACTTAGTTGTTTCCATTTCTTATGAAAGATAAAAATGCTGCAATGCTTTGCAGAACTGTGAAAACACTGCCTTTGAGAATGGGTGGCCCTTGTCTCTCCAAAATCTCCATCCCTTCCACCTGACCCGCTCTTCATTAGTCATGAGATGAACTCAGGGTCCTCAACTGACCCTGGGGCACTAACTGTGTGCTCAGTATTGTGGCCCTTAATGAGGAATGGTCTTCCTTGCTTGGAATGTGCTGTGGCTCCTAGCTATAGATTCTAGCTAGGAGATTTCTGAGAAAGTGGCTTATTCCTTCTCTTCCATCTCTTTCCCCAAGTTGGCAGCCTTGGCTGGGCAAGAGGAAGGGCAGATCTCATCTTGGGCAGATGTTCATCCCCAGCTCCCCCAGACATGGGCCTAGGCGGGTCTAGTCTTGAGATAGCTTAGGCCCTTCTAGGAGGCTCCTCAGTAAGGCACTACCCCCAGGGACAGGTTCCACTGCCTGGGGCAGGAGCATCCTTTCAGAAGCCTGCCTAGTCTGAATACAAGATTTTGGAAAAGCTATAATGCATCCTCTGGATACTCAGAGATTGTCACAGGGAGGCATGGGGATGATGATGATAAACTGCAGACTTTAAGAGAAGGTGGAATCAGCAGATGTTTAAGGAGGATCTACTGCGGGTCTTGCCTCACCCACAGCACAGTCCCATGAATGAGGCCCTGTAGGAAAGAGAAAGAATTGCATGTTCCTACCTTCTCCCTGCCTGTGTGGTCCTTGGATATAGAAGAATAGTGCATGGGGGATGCACGCAGCACACAGAGGTGAGGACTAGGCTTAGATCTGGATTACTTCGTTCATTCATTTGTTTGTTTATGAGCCTGTGTTTATGCAGGCGCTTTCCTATGCACTGATCTTGAATCCAAGTTCACAATGCCCCATTTGTATAACTTCCAACAAGTCACTTCACCACAGAGCCTCGGTTGTCTCACAGAGTGGTTGGAAGGATTGAATGACTGAATGGGACACAGTACAGAATGAGCCTGTGGTGAAGAACCACCATCATCAGTTAGATGTGGTCTGAGGACAGTAGAGATGGGTAGTGTGTGGTGTCTCTAGGAAGAAATAGCACCAGAGACATCCACTGGGACTGCCCAAGTACGGCCCCTGCTCTCCTGGGTTCAAATCCTGGCCTTGCTCTGAACAAGCTGAGTGATCTTAGGCCAATTGCTTAACCTCTCTGAGCTTCAATTCCTTCATCAAAGGAAGGGTAAGATAAAGTACGTCTAATCATAGCACTTGTCTCATAACTTAGTTGTGAGGATTACATGAGTTAATACCTGTGTGCTTCTCAGTACAAGGCACTTAGGAAAGCACTGGGTGTGTTTAGCTAGTGTTTCCATA
The DNA here is from genome assembly GCA_963574655.1 of Perodicticus potto. Lineage (NCBI taxonomy): Eukaryota > Metazoa > Chordata > Mammalia > Primates > Lorisidae > Perodicticus > Perodicticus potto. The sequence continues at coordinate 78,506 of CAUYRH010069836.1, read as the reverse complement.
GGGATTTTCATTTACATGAGAAAAGCCTATGGAAATTGCCTGCACAGAAATCTCTTAGCTCAGGAAAATTTCTCCGGCTGCAGATCCTGCTATGTATTCCCGTGCTGTTTTCCTCTCATTGCTCAATGCAGCACAAACACCATTGTCATCTTGAAAAAATTCAATTCTTTGGTTTTGTACTTGAGAGATATAAGCAGAGGATGCTGCAACAAGAATAGTCTGTATCTTCTCAAACAAGCTTCTTCCCAGGTAATCAGATAGGCAAGAGTGACGCTCAGCAGTGCAGCTGGAGCTTTCCTATTTGCAAGGGGACTGGGGCCAGGCAGCCGCCCCACAGTACTGCCAACTCTTCCCTCTGGCAGGCTCTGGCCTAGGAGGGTCATGGCCTTCCGCTCTTGCAGCCATGATCCCAGCTCTTGGCCGCTGTGGTTTTGCACGCTTACAGGGTGTACTCTCCCCCCGCCCCAGAGGCTGCCACCAGCTGTTTGAATGCTGGTATAATGCTGGGCTGGCCTGGTCCCTGCAGATAGACTGTTATTGTCCGGGACCTCCTTTGACCTTCGCCACCACCACCCACCCCTCTGCAAGGTCAGGGGCTCCATCTTCTTTGCTCCAGCGGCCAGCTGCGTGGAGCTCCATGGATGTCCCTGGTACTCTGCGAGTCTGTCTCCCAGGGGGGTGTGGGCTCCGGGGAAAGAGGGACCAAGCCTTTCTATCTGCATGCGTGGTGCCTGACATGGGGAAGCAAGGCGGGCAGACCGCAGGACAGATGGCTCCTTCTCTCTTTGCTTTGGCCACCTTGGTGCTCATAGCTCACAGCGATCTCAACACTCTCTGTCCTTGGTGAAGAAATCATTGCCAGAGAAACAGAAAAGTCCGCATTCTTCTGACTCAAACAATTCTGCTTCCTTCTGAATTGCCCCAGGAGCCTGGGAAAAGTTCCTTTCCCTACGTGTGGCAGTTTCTGTCCTATGAGATAAGCCTGCTCTGTTCCCAGAAGAGTGTTCCACTGGCCCTGGCTGAGCCCAAGTAGAGAGAAACTGGTGGCCATGGCCCACACATGTGCCTCGGCCCTGTTGGGTTTTCAGGGCTGCTGATATTCCCAAACTTTCCTTTTGTATACAGCAGGCCCTTAAAAGCCTACTGGATTGGATTGGAAACATTGACCTTCAGCCAGTGCAGGTGGAACTAATCAATGTGTACAGGCCATGCCTGCCTGGATCAATTCAGCCTGCCCTCCAAGGACTTTGCCAGAGCTGGGGAAAGAGTCCCTTCTCAAAAAAAAAGAAAAATGCTTGGGCCGAGTGCTCAGTCCCACCCTTTTGCGCTGCCTTCCCCCATTTCTCTCTCTTTCCCCTTAATATACTCCTCTTCCTCCGCCTGTCCCTCCCCCTCTCCTTCTCTCCAACTCTCTCCCTGGCCTCCCCCAGACCCCCCGCATGTGACGGCCTGGCACCTGGGAGTACCCGCCGTCAGGTCTTGCCTGGCATGCACTAAGTACAGGTAGTGTCCAGCTCTCTCCCTGGGGGTCTGCAGCACAGTCTCCCCTCCTCTGTGAACGCCTGAGCTCCTTGATGGATCCGATCTGAAAAGGCGCCGTGGACTCCCACATCCAGTTAGCTGCTTGTGGCACTGAGATGACAGGTGTGATGTTTTCCTGGGGATGCTGAACTGGGAAAAGCACCATCTCCTGTCGTAATGGAGCTAATGGCGTTCCGCTCAGGACAGCTGCACTTACATCTGGTGTTAAACCGCCGTTATTTAAACTTTATGATGTGAGAGGATGCCAGCTCATCCACTTGCAGCATATAAATTATGTCGATTGCTCATGCACTTTTTTTAACCCTGATTCTCCTGAATTATGAAAGATGGACAAGACTGTTGATGGTTCTCAGAGCTCCCCCGAGCCCTGTGGGCTGTGAATGCTCAGTGTGTGTGCAGATGGCGAGGAGGAAGTGGCGGGGCTGGACCTCAGAACCTCCCCCAGTCATTAAGGCGCAATCCTGGCTGTGCCTCTAGGCTCTTGAGGGGCCCATCACTCTGGCTCTGTAGGTTCACCCTCAGGTGACCTCCTCAGCCTCCTCCTCCTGTTGAGATCCATATTGTGTGTCATAAAGAGAATGGATCCTACAGCTGGGCTGCTTGTAAAAGTCTCCCCTGATAGAAATTGGGTTGGTTGTGTGGTTTGCATCATGAATTTTCTTCCCTAAGGTATGGAAACAGGAGAAAGGCTGGTATTTGTGTTTGGTGAAAAATCAGGTAATACTCTCAGCCAAAAGAAATCCTCTTTCAAAGTCAGCTGGTGAGTATTCCAAAGCCACTTGTGTAGCGGCTGCCAAACACGGAAGACCTTTCACATTTCTGAATTAAACTCAATCTACAACCAGAAAGGTGAGCCTGGATTGCAACTTCCACTAAACAAGTGACAGCAGTGTGTCCCCACAAAAGGGCTAGTGGAACCCCAAGAGCAGAGAGGATCAATTGCACTATAGATCCCTTTCACTTTAGATGAAATCCAATTTGCCCTCCGTTTTCTTTTTAATCTACATTTACCTTTACTAAAAAGACTTGCAGGGAAAATGAGTTGCAGGGTGGTCTTGGAGGAGAGGGATATGCATGCTGACTGCCCAGCTCGGGAAGGGCTTGCCAAAGGGATCAGAGGACGGCGTGTTTTCAGGGATGCCTGAAAGCCACTTCTGTCTGAGAGGGAAAGCTATTGAACCTTTGTCTGAATTACCTCCTAGGTATAAACTAGTCAATTGGAGTTAAACGTCTGTACTTGCATTAGTCAGCTATTGACCTGAAACACTGGTGGCAGTTGTAGCTTAAAAACAACACTGGATATGAACACCTGAACTTAAATTGCTATCTTATCACCTTTGGGTGTCAAACTTCACTGTGCTCAAGAAGCATCTGGGGAGTTTGTATAAAAGACAGGGAAACCAGAGCCCCCACATTGGGGATTCTGAAGCCACCCTGTCTGCCCTTAGGAGCCATCAGCAGTCTCCCAATTTCAGTGTTTGGTCTCTGAAGTGGGGTTGTCAGCATGTTTCCAACAGCACCACTGCCAGGACACTGACCACAGTAAGGCGAGCTTGGGTGGAGGGGAGCACCCCACTCCTCCCCGTGACTATCATTCCTATCCATTAACTTTTGTATGCTCCACACTAGGAGCCCCAGGAGCCATGGGCACCTGGCACTTACCTGTCAGGGCTGCTGATACTCCCAAACTTTCCTTTTGTATACAGCAGGCCTTCAAAAGTCTGTTTGATTGGAATGGAAACATTCCAATTTAATGAGTGAATGCCTTAAGAAGCCAGGAGTGGCACCTGTGGGGACAGGCCTCCAAGGGCCATTGCACACCTGTGTTGTGGCACTGGTGCATAGGTCTCAGATGCTTCTTCCCTTCCGACAAGGCACATGCTGGGCCCAGTGATCTTCTGGGTCACTGAGGAAGACTGAGGGCATATGGAACACAGAAGGACAAAGAAAAGTCTAGAAGCCATTACTCTATCTAGAGTCAAGAAAAACCATTCAGAAGGGCAGCCCCAGGGAAGGAGGCAGCATATGGTTTCAGCAGGGGCAAATTAGTGGGATGTTATCTCCCTGAGACTTTATGATCTCTGTTTACTGATAGCACTTAATTTAAAGTGTATTCTCAGCATCTCAAGTGTGAGCAAAGACCAAACACTGCTACTTTCGTGCTAACATATGAAACACCGCGTACTCACACATGCAAACAAAGAGGAGAAATAACAATTTCCTCCTTGAAGTTACCTGACATTAAAAACAAAACAAAACAAAACAAAAAAAAACTTGCCATCTGTTCTAAAGAAAGGAAAGAAAAAAAGGAAAGGTCTGCTGAAAAAGTGGGAAGTTTCCACCAAAATGGCGGGATTATGGAGCTTGCATTAAAGTGGCATTTTAAAAATAATGACCCTATGTGCATTGTTGCTGTGGGAATCTGACCCTGCCTCTTAAAAGCACAAAGCATGTTGTTGTTTCCCCTCGGCCAGCCAGCATTTCTCTCAACATGTGTTTGGAAATTTCGAAGAGATGCATTAGGCGTTGTTTTGACTCATCGGCTAAAGATTTTGCCTTTGAAGAGGCAGAATAGTACAGTGGTTCAGAGGGCAGATACAGGGTGACCAGGGCTGGAAACCTGGCCCTGGACAGCTCAGGCTGGTGCTTCCCTAGCTAAGTGCCTCAGTTTCCTCAGCTGCCATGTGAGCTGAAACTCATGATCCTGTCATTGACGAGGCAGGTTCTGCAGGGGGGCTGCTGCCATCACTGCTCTCTCTGCCACCTCCACCGTTGCCCTAATGCTGCAGCACACAGGTGACTCCACAGCACAGGCGGGGGCCCAGAAGAGTTGTCAGGAAATAGTGCTTGTGTGTAGGCACCATCTTTTCTCTGCGCCCTACACAAGCTACTTGGTCTTTGTGACCTGACACCCTAGCTTTGCACTTTCCTATTCACCCAAATTATCAGTGGTCAGACAACTAGTAAGGACCAGGGCCAGGCTTGGGACCGGGGTCCCCAGTTGAAGAGGGGTCAGTGATGTGCAGGCATGTCCTGCTAGGGATCTGCACTGACACAAGACCCTCCCCAGAGGACTTTGGTCCGGTGGGGCTGTGGTAAGAAAGCCATCCCAGAGGGGACCAGCTCCAGGTTCCCACCTGCAGGGAGGGGCCGGGGCTCAGTGCTTCAGGCAGGCTCCCCCACCATGGGGCTGTAGGTGGGAGTCACCCAGAGAGTGAAGAATACCTGGAAAGGGATGGGGACCCAGAGCCGGGAGTTGTTATATAAATGTCAGCTCATTCTGGACAGAAGAGAGCCATAGAGTCTGAACCAGGAAGTCATCAGCACTGGCTCATAGACGAGGACCTGAGGGTTCTGGTGGGCTCCACTTGCTCTGGGCGCCCCTGAGTAGGGATAGGACAGAAGAATCTCCTAAGAAGAGATGAAGGTCGTGACTGCTGTCATTTTTATACCCTCTAATCAATCACCCGGGGAAATCACTAGCCCTTGAGTTTATAAACCACATATAAACTTGTAGTATCCATTAAAAAGAACTGCCAGGGGACACATGGCTTGCCTAGAACAGTACCGAGCCTACCATCTGCTCCCACATGTAAATTATCTGTGTTTTATAACCTTTCATGGAAGTTGTTTAAAGAGGATTATCTTTTTTTCCTTCCTTAAAACTCAAGTATAAATTCAAACTCAGTTAAATAATCCGTGAGATTTTCCTTCCCTCTGTGACTATGACCCTGACAGGCAATAATGCAGGCTAGGCCCCAGGGGGTCCTGCACACTTGGGGAAGACAGCCCCTCTTGAAGCCTGTTCTGGCATAGCCCCAGCTCCCCAGCCTGATCTGTTCTTGGAAGGGCAGTCTGCCCTCCACTGGGTGTCCTTGGACAAAAAGGCCAGCCTAAGACAGCACAGCCCAGAGCTACAGGCAGGATCAGGGTGGCAGCCAGTTTGCAGGGGACCCCGACAAGGCTGGACCTGCACTCAATGGCCCATGCTGCACCAGAGCAGTGGTCTAAGGAGCATCCATCTACCAGCCCTGTCCCTCACATGGACGTCCCCATAGGCGGTCCCTGGCCAGCAAGGCCTTCGTAGCTGGTGGCTGCCCCTCCTCTTCTCTGGTTTGTAGAAGTAGACCACCTCCCAGGCCAAAAGAAAGCAAACATGTGCTTTCACTTGAATGTGAAAACTAACTGGAAGCAGAACCAGGTCTGGATTGCTGGGTTTTCGATCCATGCCCTTGGAGGGCTGCCTTCTGAGTACAAGGCCTGGGTTTTCATCTGCGCCAGCCTGGAGGCTGCCTCTCCCTCTCCATGGCTGTGCACCAAGGTCAGTGACAGCAGTGGGAGACGTCAGGGTTTACACAGGGACTGGGGCAGTCAGGCACCTTGCTCTCCTCCCTCAGCCCCAGAAAAGAAGGCTGGCAAGAGATATGCCCTGGGCTCAGTGGAGTCAAGTGATGGGGTTGCTGGAGGCCTCGTGTGCGTCTACCCCACTTCCCCATCCTGTGGGATCCAGAGCTGATCAGGACCACATATCCAGTGACAGAGTGAGTCACTCCAAGGACAGCCCCACCCAGTACCCTGCAGAAGCCCTGCCCTACCTTCACCCCTACCTGGTCCCTGGTCACAGGCAATAGCTGGGCTGAGAGAGGGCAAGCGGCCCAGCAGCTCGAGCCCTCTGATTCAAGACTGGCCGGAGCCTGGATAGAGCAGCCATGCAGAGTAGATATCAGTCTAGCAAGAAAGAGAAAATAAAAGGGCATATCACGGACCTTTCTTGGATCCCCTAAGTGGAACAGGGAGTGAACTGAGTCTGAGCACAATGGGTCTGGTCAAGAAGGGAACAGAGAGGGTCAGTGTGGTCCCCAAAGAGGGTGAGGCACTGCCCAGGGACCTGGCAGCAGGCGCAGCCAGGGGCGGGAGCTCTGGCAACCGGTCCCCAGTGGTGGTGGATCCTGGAGAAGCCAGGCAGACCAGCTTTGCTCAGCACTTCTAACCACCCTGGCCGTCTGGTGGGCAAGAAGGCACTACTTACATGACTGTCTTTATATGTTTATTTTTTTCCTTTTCATGTCAGTTGGTTAGTCATTTAACATTTATTGAGTGCCTGCTGTGAGCCCGACACTGTAAAGAGCTGGGAATACAGCAGTCACCAATCCAGACCATGCGCTATGGTCCCACAAGTGGGCAACAACAGCAGCCCACACAGGTGGTCAGGAGCAAAAAGAGGGGCGCTGTAGGGGCATATATCAGGAACCCCGGATCCCAAATGGAGATTAGAGAAGGGTATCTCAGATGAAGCAATGTCAAGACTGAAAGCTAGCAAGGGTCCAGGGGTGTCTAATCTGTGCCCTGCAGGTCACATGCAGATTATTTGAGGAATGGTTTGCTTATCTGTGATATCAGATATCACAAAAAGTATGCCCAGAGTGTTTGTGTATTTAATGTGTGGCTCTGTGTGCGATAGAAAAGAAAAAAGTTTGGACATCCCTGCAAGGAGTGAAGGTGAGTGTTCTGAGCAGAGGAAATGGCATGTGCAGAAGCCAGGGCCACACAGAGCCGGTGTGGAGTGTGGGGCTGCTGCAGGCAGTAAAGTCTAGTAGGAATATGGTACAGGGAGCAGAGGTGGTGGGATGGGGGCCTCCTGAGCTGGAGAATCCTCATGGATAGTAATTGATCAGGAAGTGACCAGTGAAAAGAGTCTGTGCCCCCTCAGAACCTTACCCCAGGGGAGAGAGAGCACCACGGTCCAGCACACCCAGGTCGGATCAGGACATCCACGTTTGATAGAAGCCTCATGTTTCCCTGACACCAGCAGAAGGGGCCTGAAGGGTTAACTGCCTGCCCTGGTTTCAGGAAGCAGATGTACTAGGAGAAGAGGGCTGGGGACTTCCCACACCATGAACGAGTTGTCCCAACACTAGAATGTGTGCGAATTCAGTTCAAGCTTGGATGTTTAGAACATTTAGATTTTTCCTTTTCCAGATGGGAATCCTTAAATGTTGCAATTTCTTCTTTAAGGCAAATTAGAGGAATTGAGCTCCCCTTATCACTTTCTTGCACCTGGAAAAAATCTCAGATAGGAATGATTGGATATTTTTGGACCTTGAGTCAATTTACATTTCACATTTAGACTCAATCACCCATGTTTGATTTCGAATTAGAATGTCACACTTACTTTATGAACACAAGGTGTTGTGTAGAAGACATTCTGCAACGGAGGTTGGGAATGAGCAGAAATACAAGTGGTCCATATGGGAAAAGAATGATATTTTTGCAGGTGTATTTAGTGGTAACAATTTTCTGATAAACCAAATCTTCAAAAGTGTTTTTTTTTTTTTATTACCAGGATTTAACTTAATGGGCTTTGTTCACATTCAGTAAGATATACCAGATACCTGTCGTTGCTTTGAAGAAGATACAGTGTGTGCACTTGTACATGGCAAAGAATAAAGTAGATAGTATATGAAGTCTGGAGATATTGATAGTGCTGGGTCAACCGTATAATGCACATTTAACCAGTGAGCAGTTTTTGTCTTTCTGACTCAAAATCTGATTGAGCGTCTGGGACTCAGAAGGAGGAGGACATGAAATTTGAGAGTCCTGTGACTCTGAGAAGATCGTACATAGCACATACACCTCTATATTTTTTCTTTTCACTTCTGCTAGGGTCCAGGATAATCTACTACTGCGTGGCAGGTTTTTTTTAATAAATAAAATAAGGACAGCACACTGTATTTTATGGGTTTTGCTGAGCATGCTTTTATTGACTGGTCAAAAAAAAAGATGAAGATTTTTTTCTTCATCTTGATGAATAGAGGTAGATAAAATGCATCACCGTCACATCTCGAGAAAAGCCACACAAGAAGAGCCTCAATAAAAATGAATCAATAGATCTATTTAGCATCTTCCATTCTAATGACTTAATGGGCAGATATCACAGCCATACAAATTAGCAACAAAGGGAAATTATTGGGAGCTGAAAGGGATGTTCGTGTCATCAATATGTGGTGTTGTGTCTTCTTGTAACAAAAGAGAGGGAAAAAGATAGCTAGGATCTTGTTACCCCATGGCATGGACATACAGCTGTCCTTGGCCAATTAGCCATTGGAAGGTCACTGCCCCCTTGAAGCATCAGCCGAGACTACTGCATGGAGACACTTCTTTATTCCTCCTGGGGGTGCTGCCTGGCCCTGCCTCCAACCTGCATGTCTGAAGAACTTATTGGCAGTTCAAATCCAGGAAACAGGATTTCTCTGGGCTCCATGCGACAGAGGAGAGGCAGGTCACTGTTCCCAGCAGCCCAGCTTCTTGCTGTCAAGTTCCTAGGTGATGACCACACCCACTCAGAGACATGACAAAGGCTCTACCTGGAAACATCCAGCTGTCACAGTTCCTGTTTAAACCCCGGGCTCACAGGTAGTGAGGATCACACAGAATTACTGTGTGATCCTGCCATGTGTGGCTTGGTGCCAGTCAGCTCTGCTATGCCGGAGCGGGCCTGTGGGAGGGTGTGGGGAGCACCATCGCAGGCTGGTGGCACCACCACAGGCTGGGAGTCACAAGATCTGCATTCTCTTGTCCTAACCTTGCCATCAGACATCTCTGTAACCTGCAAGTGACTCCATTTTCCTGGACCCTTTTCAGGATCCAGTAGACTTGTCTACATAGGCTTGTCCTCAGGCCTCAAAGCAGGTGTCTGTCCCTTGTCCTGCCATCTGTGCTGATGATTATCTACTTACAGTTCTCCCTTCATGAAAGTGTCTATGTTCAGGTCAGGCACAGGGGCTCCCACCCGTAATCTTAGCACTCTGGGAGGCCAAGGTGGGAGGATCACTGGAGCTCAGGAGCTTGAGACCAGCCTGAGGAAGAGTGAGACCCTTTCTACTAAAAACTAGACTACTTTTCTTTCCCTTCCTCCCCACCCAGCATACCCTTCCTCCCCAGAGCTCTGCTCTCAGAGGGCCGTGGGTCTGCAGCATGATGGAACAAGTCCTTTGTGCTTGGAGCTAATACAGGTCATTGTCTAAGTCCTCCCTGGGTGTCTGTCCTACATGAAAATCCCTACGGCTGAGGAAGTGAATTCCTAATGAGGCATTTCCAGCACTGATGGTGCCAGGCTTGAGGGGTAGAGGCAGGCCAGGCACACGAAAGCCTCATGCCTGCCCATCCAGCGGAGCCTCCCACATGGCATGGCCTGCTGTGCTCCACCAGGCACAGTCATCTTTGGACAGCGACTCTATCCTTGCCATCATAGATATTGGTGCCGGGGCTTGGAGCACCTCTCATTCTAAGTCCTGCATTAGTGGCAAGGACAGTAAAGCCCCCTGAGGGAAGGGACTGTCCCAAGGTGCTCCCATGAGCTAACACTCAAAGATCCCCAGAGTGAGACAGGTGGAGGCAAGGGGTTCTCTGTAAGTTTCCTAACAACCTCGTATTCCTGAGCTGTGTATTTTTAGCGGTAGAAAGGACAGTTAACCTGCCACCTGACAACAACATGCTGAAAAGTTCAATGTGTGGTATCAATCCCAAGTCTCACCCAGAGACCTAAAATGCCTTCGGTACCGATTTAAAGGGGAAACTCATGACTCCAGGAGTCACCGAACATTGGCACATCCAGGCCTGGTCATGTCAAAAGCCTTCCTAAAAGAATGCCTTCTTTAAATTTAATAGGTAGTAGATTGAAATGTCTCATAGAGTTCCAGAAAAATAAAAAGAAAGGTACTTCTGGACACTCTTGTCCCATCCCCAGGTGGCCCAAGCTTCTCGGACATTAGCAAGGGCTGAGAGAAGAGTCCCCTCAGTGCATCACTCCAGTCCTCAACCACTAGGGAGTGCACCTTGCCATTTCCCTGTCCAAGTTTCCTTCTGGACAGTGTTACCAGTGGGTGGAATAAGAGGGAGAATGTGACTTCACAGGTAAAAGCTTTATCATCTGCACTGACTACCACCAACGTGAGCAGGAGAAACAAAAGGTGTTTCGGGCATGTGGCTCAGTAAGTAGGGCACCGGCCCCATATACCAAGGGTGGTGGGTTCGAACCCAGCCCCAGCCAAACTACAATAAAAAAACTAACCGGGGGCCAATTTTTGTGGCGGGTGCCTGTAGTCCCAGCTACCTGGGAGGCAAGAGAATCGCCTAAGCCCAGGAGTTGGACGTTGCTGTGAGCTGCGATGCCACGACACTCTACCAAGGGCGACAAAGTGAGACTCTGTCTCAAAAAAAAAAAGGTGTTTAAGATTCCAGAAGCTCTTGAGTACCTAATCTCATCCTAACCCTTTCCTATAGATTGTAATTTGTTTCTCACAAAACCTCATTCCCAGCCTGCAGCCAGGAGCTAACTAGACCAGTTCTGCTCACCCTCTGCATCTCTTTTATAATTTGCGTGTGGGTTTTCCTCATTATAATGTCATTTCCACAAGATGTGAGCCCCATTGTCAGGGCCATCAGGATGATGTATTTGCAGTTCAGCCTTCACTGAGATCTTTACTTAGTCAGACTCCCACTGTATTTGTCACTCGTCCCACACTTGTGATCATGTGAATATGAAGGTTCTGCTGTTCCCACCAGATCTACCTCCTTCCTCAAAACCCTGTGTCTGTTTCTCTACAACATCTTAGTGACCTGTACACGTGTCTCTGAATTCAGGGACTTCATAGATCTCTTTTTTCAATTAACAACCCCTAATATAATTCCTTCCATCAATACAGCATATTCTTCTGATCAATGCCATCCACTCCATAGATACATCCTGGAAAGAGTTTTCAAATACACACACACACTATTCTGTTGTAATTCTTGAAGAAAAATCAATTCATGACTTCTTGTTTGTAAGTACTAAATGTCAGAAGACAATAGTGCAGTAGTGGGAGTGTTTTGAGGATAAAAGATGATGATGCAAGAGTTGTGTCCCTTGCCTAGATGTTATTCATGTGTAAATGCAAAAAAAAGGCATCTCAGCTGTGCAAGAGTTCAGAGATCGAGCATCTTCTTGCTTTCTCTTGTTTTAAAAAAGATAGACTTTAAGTCATATTCTACTCATTTGATAAGCAAATCAAAATAAATTACTCAGGAAAACAAATTGTGTCACAAGAGAATGGACCATGAGATTGCAAATGGGTCAACGATACAATTATGTATATATAAATAGAGTAATACATTTCAGTAACTACAAGTTCCAAACCAAAGAAAGCAAACTTGGCCCATGGAGCTGAAGAAAAAATGTTAAGAAGAAGAGAGGCGGACAAAGCAAGAAAACATTAATGACAGAAGACTGGGAGCGGTGGCTCATGCCTGTAATCCTAGTACTGGGAGACTGACGCAGGTAGATTGCTTGAGTTTAGGAGTTCAACACCAGCCTGAGCAAGAGTGAGACCCATCTCTACTAAAAATAGGGAAAAAAAAAAACTAGCTGGGCATTGTGGTGGGTGCCTGTAGTCCCAACTACTCAGGAGGCTGAGGCAAGAGGATTGCTTGAGCCCAACAGTATGAGGTTGCTGTTAGCTATGACACCATGGCACTCTACCCAGGGTAACAGAGTGAGACTCTGTCTCAAAAAAAAAAAAAAATTTGATGACATAAACAGTGAACAATTAAAAAAAAGAAAAGAAAGTTATCAATGATGAGGTAAAGCCTCCCAAACTGACTACAAGAAAAAACCTAACTACAGTTTTCATTAAATGTTAGCTATTAAATAGTCTTTCCTCAAGTTTAAATCTTAGAGATTTAATCAGCAATCTTTTCTTCTGAGTCCATATTCTCCTCTTCAGCTACCTCATCCATGCTGAAGTTTCAAGTACTACTCAAGTGCTGTGAGTGTCACACTTGCAGCTCCCACGGAGCCCTCTGCTCTGCTTCTCAAGCCCACGTGTCTCCCTGCCTACTTGGCACTTGCACTTGCACTTGCGTGCCTCACAAGCAACTAAAATCGAATGTCCGGATTAAACTCACGGTCTTTCCACATCACCAACCCTTCTACCCAAAACTAAACAAAAACAAAACCACGGCTCTTCACCCTGTGCTTCTGTCTCTGTAACCAATCATCCGTTTGCACCCAACAAGGGTCTGCAAGCCATTTTTGTCACCTCTTTCTCCTGGAGCTACCCAGTCTAATCATCACTGGATTTTTTGGCTCTGCATCCTACATATGCCTCAAATCTATTCACTTCTTTCCAGCTCCACTCCTGCCATACTAAGTCAAGATGCACTTATTTCTCAGGCAGACTCTCATAATCATGTCCTAACTAGCCTTCATATATTCCTTCTTGCTCCCCTGAAATCTATTTTCCATTCAAATCACTCAGAGTGATTACTTTTAAAAAATATGTTGTGATGGTATCATTCATTGGTGTGTTGGTAAATATTTAACAAGCAGCTCTCTAAGGGTAAAGCCCTGATTTGTAGCATTTTCCAGTATCCATAGTGTAAATTCTGCCATCATGGGTGATTTTAATTGACCAATCTTGCAATGTCATGGAACACAGGGCTGGGAAGAGATGTGTACAGCCTTCTCTCATGAACACTAGTGTCCAGCTTGTAAACCTTCTGCTCAAAACCCTTTAATGACTTCTCCTTGCTTCTAGCATAAAGGCTTGAAATCCTCAGCAAAATCTAAAAGGGGCTTCATGGTTTGACCTTTTTGACCTTTGTAGCCTCAACCATGCTCTTGTTCTCCATGCTTTGCCGAACTAGCTGACAATTCACTGCTTCCTGCCACAGGTCACCCTCCATCAGGAATTTCTCTAGTCTCTGCCTCTACAATCTAGTTAACAAACAGAGCCTTTGGAGCTGAACTTAAATGTCCCTTCCTTAGAAAAGTCTTTCCTGAGCAATGCCCCCAAACTAAATGAAGTCTTCCCACTGTAAACTCTTGCAGCACTTAGTAGCTCATAATGCCATATACCATCATTGTGGTTTTACATGTATGTATGAAATTACTTATTAATGTCTGTATTTCATACTGTACTTTAATTCCATGAGAGTAAGCATCATATTTGTTTTGTAATTCCCATTGTGTTCCATAGTACCCAACAATTGGCGTGTAGGAAATACTCAGTAGATTTTTTAAAGCCAAGTGGTACAAGAAGGTCAAATAAAGAAGAGTAGGCAATGTTCTATTAGTCAAAAACACAAAAAAGAAAGCTAAGGTAGCAATTTTAGAGGCAAAGTAGTATGCAAGGTAAAAACATTAAATGAGCAAAAAGGAGGTCATTTTGTAGTGATAAAATCCACAAAGAATGTACAGTGGTTGTGGAGCTTTATGTACCAAATAACACAATATCAGCCATTACTTTAGGAATAAAAGGAAAAATAGGAGCTCTATTATAGTGTGAGAATTTAACACACCAGTAGAACTGAACAGAAAGGCCAGAAACAAACCTTAGAACACGTAATACTAACCTAAGGCGGTATTTCAAAACTGTGATTGTTTTCAAATAGTACTGAGATGAATGATTAATTGCCTTGAAGAGGTGGGATAGCATCATTTGCCAATTGGATACAATGGCTCTTCTCAAGTGTTTGTCCCAAAACATTCTCGTAGGACATTAATAATTATGGCAGGAGAAGGGTTCTATAGTCAAATAAATCTGGAAAAACAGTGTTAAGCAAAGTTAGGCAGATTTCTTTACTGAAGGACTTTCAAATCTTTGAAATCTTTGTTGCCACTGTGCACTATATAATTCCAAGTGCGAACTACAGCACATCCAATTCCCAGAATTATTTGACTACAAGATATCTTATGGGACTGGTGTTTCACGTTTGGCAGAAATTACCTAGGAAATGGTAGCTTAAAAAGTTAAATGCACAAAATCATAAAAAACCTCAAATAAATATGGGTAGATATTTTATTAAGGTGAGTGACACTCCCCTAAACCAAACAAAAAAGGAATACACAATTAGCGAAATGGTTGATATGTTTGATGACATAAAGCATCTAAGTGTCTGAAAATCATAAGGCAAATGAGAAACCAGGGAAAAAATTGTTGGAGTTAAGAATGACTTTGCTATATAAAAAGCCCTTAGCAATCAATAAAGAAATGACCATCCAACTGGAAAAGTTTGTGAAGAACATGAGCAGATTGCAGGAACACACATTCACATCCAGCCAGCATTAGTTACTTAACATTAAATATCACTAAATATTAGAAAGATACTGAGCCTCACTAATTATCAAAATAAGACAAATTAAAACAGTAATATAATACATATTTTTGCTATAGAATTGGTGATTTGTAATGATAAAATTCAATTTTAGTAAGGGTAGAGTAAAATGGAACTCTCAAATGCAGCCAACAAGAATATAAAATGGTACCAATTCTGTGGCCAGAAATTTGGCAGTACCTACTTATCAAGGGTCTTTAAAAATATCTTTGATTCTGTTATTCCACTTCGGGCAATTTCTTACAAGAAAAAAATCAGAGATCACCTGAAGATTTATGTACAGGGATATTTACTGTAGCCTTGTTTATAATGGCAGAAGTATTAGAAACAGCCCAAATGTCAAGCCCAAGAGACTGGTAAAAGAAATTATGGCATGTCCCGCATGATGAGATATTATGCAGCCATTAAAAATTATGACTTGTGGAAATATTCACAAAAAGAATGTGAAGTTTAAAAAGCGTGATATAAAACTGCTTCCAGATTCCAATTTTATAAAAATACATATGTATTTTTATGTAACTGGAAAAGACTAGGGTGAAATATACCAACATGTTGAGTTATTCTCTCTGAAAAACATTCCGTTTATTTTATAACCCTCTCCCACAGCTCTTCTTCTAATCCATCAAAAGCTTATCAACGCTGCTTCCAAAACACACCCAGGGTCTTGCCCACTCCTGTCATCTCCACTACTGTGCCCCAGTCAAAGCCACTGTTATCCTTCATCCTGACAAACATAGACACCTCCCATTGGTCTCCCTCTCTCCTCTTGTGCCCTATTACAGTCCCTTCTCATGATAGCCAGAGTAAGCTGTTTTCATCATAAATCAGATAACATTACTTTCAGCTTGAAACCATCCAGGGCCAAGGTGCAGTAGCTCACACCTCTAATCCTAGCACTTTGGAAGGCCCAGGCAGGTGAATTGCTTGAGCTCAGGAGTTTGAGACCAGCCTGAGCAAGAGCTAGACCCTGTCTCTGCTAAAAATAGAAAAGCTAGCTGGGTGGTGCACACCCGTACCCAGCTACTCGGGAGGCTGATGCAGTAGGATTGTTCAAGCCCAAAAGTTTGAGGGTGCTGTAAGCTATGATGATGATGCCATAGCACTGTACCCAGGGAGACAGAGTGAAACTCTGTTTCAAACCCCTCCCCCCCCCAAAAAAAAAACCACTCCAGGGCTTTCTCATCACACCTTGAATGAAATCCAGAGCTCTTTACCTACTGGCAGACCTCACCTCTCTCCATCCTCTCCCCTCCTTCTGTGCTTCAGCCTCTCTGGTCCCCTTTCTGCCCCCCACACCCACTTTGGCCACACACCATGCTTCCCCTGCTCTCTCATAACTGACACCCCATCCGGTCTCAGCCTAAGTCCACTTCTTCCAAAAGGCCTCCAGGTCACCTAAAGTCAGCACCCTGACTTTGCCTTTCAAATCAATGTATTTTAATTCTCTGCATAGCACTCATGACCACCTAATATTTTCCTTATGTGTTGATTTCTTTGAGTGCTATCTAAACTTCCCCCTTTAGAATATAAACTCCATCACAGGCTGCTATGTTCACTTAGCACCCTGCCTTGTACTTAGTAGGCCATAAATGCCTGCCAGATAAATGAAACAGAAAATGTAGCTGAAAACATTTCATTGAAACTGAAAAAGGTAAATCACGACAAATAGCTTGACTAACAGTCTTCAAAAAATCAAATACTCTGGAAAATCTCCAGGCTTGAAGGGGCGTCTACACTTGTGTGGGTGCCTCATTGCCATCAAGTGGTTAATCCCTCCCCCGTCTAACCTACTAGACCAGAAAATGACATTAATGTGGATAGACAGGTGAAATGGATTTGCACAGTGTCCCCTACTTCAGAAACAAATAGGACTATTAAGCTTTTGCAGGTCTCTGGGGAACTCATTCAGGTTTTGGTGAATTCCGATGAGCTCCAGTTTTAAACATGCAAGATTTCAGCTCTGGCTTTTAGCTGACTAAAAGAACAGCTTAGATTTTCTTTGCCTTACAACTCCAGAAATTTCTCTTTCCCTCTGTGACAGCCTGAGGAGTCAGGGGATGCAAAGCATAGTGAAGCCAGATGCCTTTTAATGAGATAGCACCCAAGAAGCATTCTCCACTCTCATTTAAGCTATTCCTTAGGACTGCTTAAAAGATACAGGTCCTGACCACAGACAGCAAGGCACAGAAGCATAGGAAAAATCACCAGATTTAGCATTTGTGGTTTTGGCTATATTGAAAAGATCTCTAAAAGGTGCTGACTTGTCATATTGCTCTGCAATAAATTTGAATCAAGTATAATCCAGGTTAGCTGGTGAGTGGGCCTAGCAAGCCACGCAGCATCATCTCACAAAGGTTTCTACTTAACACAGGACGACAAAATCAATAAAAGGCAGGTGTCTGCCTATTTTGTTTACTGATGAATCCCTGGTGCCTAGAGCAGCACATGATATAGAAAAGATGCTCAATAAATAACTGTCAGATGACTAATAATATTTGCTCTCCCCACTTATTGAGCATTCACTATGTACCTCATTTGCTCAATTCTTTTTTTTTTTTTTTTTTTTGGCAGTTTTTGACTGGGGCTAGGTTTGAACCCACCACCTCCGGCGTATGGGGCCAGCACCCTACTCCTTTGAGCACAGATACTTCCCCTTCTGCTCAATTCTTATAGCATCTTAATCCTCACACCACCTCTCTAAGGTGGGTTTTACGGAAAAGAACCTGAAAAATCAGGTGATAACAAATATGTTATGCAGCACATGCCTATTTGAAGGTTCATGTTTATGTCTTTTGTAGGATGTTGTCTGATCTTCGTGGCACTGAGTAGACATTGTGGAAGAGGTAGAAGTGTCATTATACACAGAACCTCTTCCTACTAGCTAACATGTTTCGAAAGGCACTTTGCCATATGAAAAGACCATTGGCCATGAAGTTGTCCTATTGGGCTTTCACCTCCTTCATTAACCTGTGTGAATTTGGACAAATCACAACCTTTCTGAGCTATTAAAAAAAAAAAAAGATAATAAAATAAGTCTTGCCCAGCTCATATGGCAATGTGGTGAAGTGTCAATGAGAGAAAATATGTAATTGGACAACTGTTACCCCTCTTTAAACTGAATTGTTCTTTGAGTTAACTCTTAGCTGAGGTAGGCCTATCCTTCAGTATTCGGCCCCATCCATAGGGGTTTGGTATCTGTCCTTGGATACTTGGTGAGATTTTGCATATGCATTTGTTAGTCCATATTAAACGTTTACAAAGGATAGAGCATATAGAAAGTACTTAAAATATGCTAGTGTTACTGTTACAATTATTACTGGAAAAGAACGGCCCCAATGAGTCTTTCTGGATGCTGAATACAATTTTTATCTAGCCCCAAGTGGCCAGACTTTTGTATTGTGTGGTATTCAGGTTATTTGCAAATATCTAACAAATTACCTCAAAAATCTAGTGGCCTAAAATCACCACCATTATATTTTTCATCATGTTTATGTGAGTAAGGAATTAGGACAGGGCTCAGCTGGGTAACTCTTCTGCTCCAGATGGCATTGACTGAGGTTAATCAGTAGGGTCAGTACTGTTCAGCTGCTATCTGGGCTATAATTGAGTATTCTAACCAGGTTAACTCATATGTCCAGCCTCTTAGCAGGGTCAGCTGAAAGGCTGAGCTTAGCTGGCCCCCTCTTTATTCCCCTTGCAGTCTTAGAGCTTCTCTACATAGTCTCTCCTGTATAGTAGTCAAAGCTCTTATATTGCAACTCAGGGGTCCAAGTGTGAATGTCCCAAGAGACCCACATGGAAGATGCTAGGCGTCTTAACCACAGAATTTACAGTCATGGCTGTCACATTCTATTGGTCAAGAAAGTTCTATTGGTCATCCAAGGTCAGATGAGATTTGATAAGAGGAGAATTATACTCTTCCCCTCAGAAGAAGCAGCATTACCATCTATAACAGGTGGTAATGCTGATCGCTTGGTGGTAGCTGCCTGGAGTGATGTGAGAGAGAAATAAGTAGCCCACACCTGGGCTCAGTGGGAAAGCATGGTGTGATTACTATTGTCTGCCCATATTTGCTATCTCTGACTGAGAACTTTCTCCCTGAGGGTACACACCACAACCTCTCACCTATTTTCTTCCCTTCAACACATATGTCCTATTTTCTTTCCCTCAAAAGTCTATCATACCTGCATTTAATTTTTATCTACTGGAGAGTTTGATAGGAAATGTTATTGTCAACTACCACTTGGCAGGAATGACGGGAGCCTGTGTGTGTTCTGGAGATGCATGTCTTTATAGGGTGCCGTTTTCCTCTAAGCATTGTCTATGGAGCCCTTTCTAAAGGCTTTGCTGACCACTCTTTATAGTTTTGCCAATAAGCACAGCCAATGAGGCATTTCAATGTCCAATTATGGGGACATTCTTCAAAAAATAGCAAATATCACGAATGATGGTGTTAACATCTAATTCCACCAAGTGGACTCATGTTGAAGGGTACATCAGGAATTTGAGCTAAGAAAGAAGGAGAAAACCTCCCTGTTCATTATTTTGGAATGTCACATTTCATCCTTCTGTTCTGTAGGGTAAGATTTTGAAATGATGGACTTGGCTGAAGCAACACATGTGGTGAGCTAAGGCATGCCTGAACAGTTTTTTTTCCACTTCTTTTGCTAGCTCATGAATGTATGTGTTTCCAAACTTGTAAGGGCTCTGAACTGGCCATTCTTCTCTCAGGTCCTGTTGAGATGACAGTGATGAACTGGAGATTTTATGTTCAATTCCATGGCAATGGACATCACTGTCCTACAGCCACTCCTCAAACCCTTTGCAAATACCACTTTCTCATTAAGCCCAGCCCCTGGGAGATGTCAGAGTATATGCAGAAGCAGCAAGACCCACCCCACAGGGCCACTCCAACTGGAGCATGACTAGGCTTCAGGAGAGTGTCAAGCTCCCTGTGCACAGGAGCAGCAGGTAACACAAAGGCAATTAACTAAAATGGTTTTTCTTCAATTGTCTCTCCTCTTGTAAAGTTTGCCCCTAGTGTGAAAATCTCACTTCCAACTTACATTCCACACCCAGGCAACTTTATATCTAGAGTTTGGAAACTGCTTGGACAAGGGGAAACTGTACATTTCCCAAGTGCTTTGTATGTCTTGTGGCTGTCCAGTCTTCCTCAAGTACTAATTATGAGCATTTTTTTACAGCCCACATCTCAAATACTCAAGTATGCACTGTGCATCTGCAACCAATGATTTGCCATTAATCAATAGTTGGAGATGCGAAAACAAGAATGTGTGAACTACATGGTATAGACCCAATTAATCTGAAATAGTAGAGAAAGGACTTTATCCTCTAATTGAGTTCCATCTTGGTGTGGAGTGTGCTAATGGATTCTAGGAGGTCACTGGGGGATGGTGACCTCATGCTGAGAGTGGATGCCTCGCAGTGAATGGATCCCTGGAATTACCTTCCTGTAGGCAACCCAGGGAACCTAGAAACCCATACAACAGTGAATCCAAATGGGCTAAAATGTCTTTGACCTGAGAAGCCTGGAGATCCACCATCAAGAGAATGGGCCTAATTTTGAGGATGGCAGGTTCTGGAAGGAGAAAGAGCTTTGATTTAGCCCCCATCCTCGACGTCTTCCCTCAGCTTGTCTATTGTCACAGCTTATGCTATTTATTCCCATTTTCCTGGAGTTGGTGGTCATGGGCATAAGATCTGGTGCCAGCCAGTCCTGGGGTAGAGTCCTCATTCTGCCTGTGTGCCCATCTGTAAAATGGAAATAATATAAACTACCTTTTGAGATTTGCACACGGCCCCTTGCATAGAGCCTGGCACACAGTAAGAGCTCAACCCACATCCGTACCATTGCCACTGTCATTCTCAGACTCATCTGAGTTAGATTCAGGAGGCAGCTGCTCAGGGTTAAAGGCTCTATGGGTAATGGGCTTTCTAAAAGTGGATGTCTACTGACATGGGTCCCCTGCAAACCAATTTAACCACATCTGGGACCCAGGTTAGGGCACTCCAAAGGAGAGATTTCCACAAGGTAATGAATGCTCTGTGGAAACTTTTGTGCTTGTTTTTCCCCTGACTCACAGTATCCACAGGACCCCAGCACTAAGGACAGAAATAGAGAACTTAAATTCCCATATGTGAATAAGAAGGCTGCCACTTATTTCTGAAAACTGCAGCTGTGATTTAAGGAAGATGCTTAGATGACAACATTTGCCATTCACAACATGTTGGAGATGGTGCCTTTGTGTCTCATGGTGACTCTGTTATCAAGGAAGCGAGTAAAGGGGTAAGGACAGCCTCCTACATCACATGCCCATTGCCTGCTCACCTGTGGGGGCACTTTGGAATTAACAGAAAAGTACCCTTTTTTTTTCTTCCTTTTTTGCAGTTTTGGCCAGAGCTGGGCTTAAACCCGCCACCCCTGTTATATGGGGCCAGTGCCCTACTCCTCGAGCCACAGGCACCTCCCAGAAAAGTCCCTTTTTAAGAGTCATATTAATGTTAATGGCCATCAAGAAAGAGAGCATCCAGAATTAGGAGCCCTCAATATCTGGTCAAGGTCAGGGCTGCTGCTGCAGGAGTGAGGAGAGGGCGCCTATCTTTGGCACCTCCAAACCTGAGCAATCACTCCTACTGTTTGGCGACTTACTACTCAGGGCCTTGGCATCTGGAGCAGCTACCCAGCTGGGTGCAGCACAGGTACCTTGGTTCATGGGTCTCATGCGTGTGGGTGTCCTTGGCAGATGCCTCACTATGGACAGGGAACCCAGAATGAACCTGCCCCACACCCACCCCTCTGTCCTTCCTACTTTATTGGCTCTGGACAGGGTGCTCTTCACAGGCCTGCAAGGCCCTGGCAGACCCCATCTGTGCTCCACCCAGAGGTGACAGGAGGCTAAGCTCAGTAAGGCACCAGCTCAGGGACCCTGGGACAAACTAGTCATAGATCGCAGCCCAGATGGCATACAAGTCCTCCTTCTTCTGTGACATACCTGACAGATTACCTCATCGGTCTAGCATACCCAGGTACAATAGACTAAAAGTCCCGCCCAGTTCCACACGCTGCTTGCAATCCCTTCTGTCTCCATGCAAAACTTTTCAGAGTACAAGTGTACAACAATGATATTATTATGATACATTTTAATCCACTCAAAATTCATTGTCTTAAAAATATTTTATTCCTAATTTGATGTGCCTCAGGTATTTTTTGTGCACCCATTACCTGTGACCTCACAACTAACTGAGGTTGAGATATGGTTTTAGAGGGTGATTCTTGTCCCACCAGGAGCAACTTTAGGAGAGTCCTTGAAATAACCACCTCCCCAGCTCTCTCTCCCCAACTTTTCCAGAATGTTGCACTGTAGAAAGCAAAGGTTCTGTGCACCTCCCAGAGAAACCCAAACCCTCATGCTTTTCTGGAGCCACGTGGCCAGAAGAAACCTCTGAGAAGGATATGTCACCTTCAGCTGCCTCCCAGCTAAGAGGAAAGGCCTGGATCTGCTGGGAACCAAAGGCTTGGTTGTCCTGACGACTGGAGCTGGAGCCCTGCAGGCTTTTCAATGTGTGGTCTAAGACTACAGCTTTGTAACCTAACCTCAACCAGGGTACTGGTTAAAAAGGAACATTCTCAGGCCCTACCCGAAGTATAGAATGGAATCACTGTCCCCCCGCCCCTCCTCCCACTGCACACTGATGGCCAGAAGCCCTAGTGAGGCCAGCTCCCTGGTCATCATCTCTCTCTCCCTTCCTCCCCCCTCAGGAGTCTGGTGTCTTTCTGGGCTTAGGGAGGCCTACAGAACGCCATAGCCTTGCAGATTGGGAAAGGCAAATCCTTGGCAACTGGGGACAGTGGTTTCCCTACTGCCAGACAATCCTCTCAGGTCTCTGGACTCATTCCTTGAGAACAGGGTTCAGCTGCAGAAGTTGGTAAACTAAGGAGCCCTTCCAGCTTCTGAGCACTTCCTAGGAGCCCCATGCTATGCCAGGCATTACGTATGCGCCATATCTCACCCTTGGGGAAGTTACTAGTTGTTATCTGTGCTCTATAGCTGTAGAAATGAAGCAGGACAAAGCAGAAGTAGGATTGTAACCCAGGGCTGCCTAACTCCAGAACCTGTGTTCTCTCCCCTGGTGACACTGCTAGGATGTTCTGGGGGGCACGGTGAGAGCTGGCTCAGAGGAAGGAAGACTACTGTTATGAATGTTGGTGTATTTCCAGATCCTATAGAAGCAAACTTCCCCTGGACCTTTGGGCATTGGAGGAGAGACAAAATGCTGAGAACACAAGACACGCTGAGAGGAAGAGGGTGTTTTAGAGCTTGAAATCTCTGCTTATTCCTTCCAGAACTTGCGCAGACATTTTTTTTTTTTTTTTTTTTTTTTTGGCCAGTTAAATCACTTTATCAAAGTGACACAAGTTTTTTAATTTTTCAAACTAAATATGCAGGGTCCCTTTCACGTTCAGTTGTTCCACACCTAACTGCACGTGCTGTCTTTTGAAAAGAGGAAACATTTTAGCCTGGGTTTGGGTCTGTGGATTGTGGTAGCGGTGGAGTTTGTTAAACTGAAGAAGGGAAATGGAGGTTCTATCAATGTGTTGTTAAAGAAAAATTGGCAGACTGTCTGCCTGGGGAATAACAGGACTGAGGCTCAGGCCTCCAGGCAGAGAATGGTCCCCCTCCTTACCCCCCAGTTCCCCTACTGCTACCACCTTTGCCTCCAATCACCAGCCACCCGCTGACCGCCCCTCCAGGAGGCACAAAGCCAGCATTGATCATCCCCCAACCCACAGTCCAGCTCAGTTTCCTCTGCTGCTAATTGGCCATGAGAGCTGCGGTGTGAGTAATCAGAATTGTTCTTCTCTTCCTAATGATCTCTGTCTGGAGACCAACTTTAGGACATTTTACAATTAGGCATCATGGAGCCAGCATGCAGTGACAGGGGCCCTTTCTGCAGGAGACCAAATTCTGCTGGTCCTACAGGTCAACACAGCCCAGAATAGAGGGAGGCAGGTCGTCTCACACAGCCTCAGATTCCCAGCTCCCTTGTGTCTTCTTGTTATGGGAAAGACTGCCCTTTGGTCCTGCAAAAAGGACAATACACACTATCCCAGTAGCACCTTGAGAAGACAACCTCTTTTGCAATTAGAGACACACTCTCAGGGATATTGGGCCAATGGGAGAAGATGAAAAATTCATAGGAAGTCAAGACTGCTCCAGTTCCACCTCCCCCTACATAAAAGACAAGAAGGCTGAGGCCAGAAGGGAAGGGTATTGCCCAGTGGGGTCCTCAGCAGGAACACTAGAGCCTGCCTGAGTCACTCCTGTTTTCCCTCCCTTCACCCTAACTTCAAAGACACACTCTCTTTTCTATGCTCCTTTTGGGCCCCATCCTTCCCAGGGCCTGGCTATTAGCAGGAGGAGGTCTCCACATACCAGCAGTCTGTAGACATGTTGAGACAGTCATGGCCCTGCGACTATGTGTTTGGGTCCACTCCCTTGGGACCACTGCCAGCTCAAGAGCTTTCATGTAAATCAGAATACACCCACCCCCACCATGGGCAGACAATGTCCTGGGAGTTCTTGGCTTGGCAAGTAGATGATATCTTTGTGCAAAGAAAATGGTATCATCTTACCCAGGAACATTCAGCTCTACACCAGGGCACATAGCTGGGCAAGCAGGGTTTAGATTGGATTCACCATCCCCACCCCACTGGAGGCTTGTTGTGCAGTATACAAACCACACAAATTGTATATGGCAGCCATGGCCTGGATCAGAAGCTTTGAGAACAGAATCCATGTCTGTCTTGTTCTCTGTTGTGTCCTCAGGAACTTGCACCTTACCTATAGTAGGAACACAAAATTATTCAGTGGGTGAATTAATTAGTGAATGGCTTAATTTTTAAGTTCATATGTATAGTTTCAGAGAGGAACCCAGAAGGGCTACTCAAAGAAATGAATTCCCAGCAATGGAAAATCAGATGTCACAACAGCCTTGATAGGTCAGTTGGGCCTTAAATCTTTCCTCACAAGAGTCAGCTGAGTTTTTCAGGATTTCTGCTGAACAACTTGAATTCGAATTCGAAACAGCTTTCCTTTATGTCTCTCTCTTAATATCTCAGCACAACTCCTGCCGTGGACTGTTGTTAGACCTCAGGCCTAGAGGGTTTGGTGATGTGGTTTAACAGCTTGGCCACGTGGGGATGGCATGTCCCTGCCGGAGTCCAGCAGCCTGGCTGTGGGTCTCTTGCTGAGAGAAAAACCAGGTTGAGACAGGCTGTCCAAACAGCTTCAGAATGGCTCCTGGACAAACCTTAGGCTTTAGCTGAAGTACATTTATGGGGTTATTTTAAAGAAATTTTAATATTAAAAAGATTTACAAACTAAATATATATAGTAAAGTGTTTTCAAAAATTGATAACAAAATCACCCATGAATATAATCTGTATCAGGCCCTTAGACTGTGTCTGGAACATTACAAATACTCAATAATTGTGTACCCATAGAACTTTTCTATCAATATCTACTTGAAATAGATGAATCTACAGTCTCATAGTTGGACCCAATCTGATAAGTTTTGCTATATAAAGGGCCTTTTGTTTTGTTTTACAGATTTTTCTTTTAACTGAATCACCTGTTTGGTAACAAGGGAGGAAAAACCTAGCATTTTTCTGCTCCAGTGTGTTCCAGGGACTGTGCCACGTGCCAAGTGTGTTATTGTGTGTGTTCCTGTCTTCCAGCTTCAAGGGAAGGTTTAGTTACCCATTTTTCAGATGCAGAACTCAAGATTGTTAGATTCCAAAGTTAGTGCTGTTTCCTACATGGAGTTTACAAGTGAACCCTGCCATGGGTATGCTCCATGGTGACCTCTGAGCCAAACGGCCACTGCCAGCTTCCCTGTCCAGACCAGCCTTCCTTTGGCCTTAGATGAGCAGTGGTGTCTTTCAGAGGACACTGTCATGTACCCTTTAGTGCTTGAACATCAGCAGCAGGGGAGTGTGGGACAGCAAGCTCAAGGAAGGGGGGAGAGCCCAGCTGCCTCTGGATGTTCCAAATACCATGATCTGAAAAGACAGAGCTCATCAAAATATATCACTTCCTCATCTCTAATGTACTGGCTACAAATATCCTTTCTTCTTCCTCCCCTCTCCAAACCAGTCCCCTCAGGTTGTATATCTTTCAGGTTCTCTGTGAACTTCCCAAATTGCCGAAGTGTTTCCATCATTCTGCTGTGATTATCTTGTAATAGTTTCCAACGTTGCCTCTTGCATTGCCCTTGCGTCCCACGACCACCACCTACAGTGGACTCATTCTGAGCAGATGCTTGATGTGCACTGACTTTGAACTACTCTAAAGTTCAGGGGTCACCAGCTGCCCCAGAGTGTTGTGTGACTCAGGTCTAGGTGTCCCCTGAAATCATGGGGATAGTGTGAAACAGAATGCCACCTCCCGGTAGGGAGCCCCATCCTAGTTCAACAAGACAGGCCTGGCCTTCCCACTTTTCTGTGAGCGCCCTTTGCCCTTGAGCAAGCAGCAACATCTGGTGGTGAGTCCATTAAGGCTGACACCAGAACGCTGCTCCCAGCTCCACCCTCAGCTTCAGCTGTGGCACCAGAGGCTCTCCTGGCTGTGGACGCCCAGCCTGTGCGCGTCCTGAGCACTGTGTCGTGAGAACGGCACCCTGAGTTACGTCGTCCTCCCACCCTGTACCGGGAGAAGTCCCACAGCCTCATTCATAACTCTCAGAGGGCAAGAAATTGAGCTGTTTCTAACACTAATGTCACCACCACCATCCCCTCCCTCACCACCATTAACTGCCACTGTCACTGCCACCACCACTACCGTCACCTCTGCCAACATTAGGCACCACTCCTACCACCCCTCGATGACCACAACCACATTCACCTTCCCCACGGTCACCCTTCCCACTATGTCACTCTCTATGTGACACCCCCCACCCCCGCAGGGTTCCAGGGCAGACATAGAGCACCGCCGCCACAGGGAGCACCTGTGGGGCCTCTTGGCAGGAACGTAGGAGGGACCAGAGAAGGAAGGCCGGCAGGCAGACGGCACACTCCAGCTCATAAAATGCGAACAGTCCTGTGCACGACACCGCCTGAATGCGTTTGAGACTGAAGGTCCTGCTGGAGGAAACAAATGCTGGAAATGTCGTGAGACCCAGGTTCAGGGCTGGCGCCTCCCTCCAGTGAGCAGCTGCAAGACGACATAGTCAAGTGCGGGCGGTAGAAGCCGGACAGGAAACAAGTCGCCCATTGATTTGTGCAGTGCGAAAACAAAGGAGGTGAGCCAGCGCCAACCTGTTGGGACAGAAATACCAGGGCACGTTTTCTTTCTCCTTCGCTTCTCCAGACAGCAACTGTACACAGGAAACGTAAACGCTGGAGTTCGGCTCTGCAGAGCTGCACTGTCTGACCTGTGCCTTGTTCATTTTGCCTCATTCTCTCAGAAGACTCAGAGCCCCATTCATCAGAACAATCGCCTCAGCCTACAGGGGACTAGGTGTTGTTTCTAAGCTATAACACCTTGTAGCACATAAAGGAAAAATAAAATACTCTTGGCAAGAGTTTATAACTCGCCTGAATGACCCAATTAAGCACACCATTTTCAAATCAAACACACATTTCCTAATGCAGAGGGAGAATTGTTAAATTTCACAAATTTCAGTGCTTGATAATTGTCTAAAAGTATTTCTTTTAGGATAACACTCTTTTCTTCTTCCTCTGCACTCACTGCCTCAGTGATGTCATCCGGTCCTGTAACTTTGGAACCTCCCAAATCTGCACCTCCTGCCCACCCCTCCCTCCTGAACTCCAGGCTCACATAGCCTGCTTCCCCTCCATGTCCCCACTTAAACACTTAACAGGCATGACATTCTTAATGTACTTGGAACAAGTCCCTTGTTTTCCCCCCTGAACCTGGTCCTGACACACTTCCTGCTTTTAGAGAAGGGTCAACAGCATTGTCCTGAGAGGAGCCTCCCTCAGTGCCTCTAGCCCTGCCACTTCTCTTGCCCAGCAGACCTCCTGTAGCTCCTAGGCTGGCCTGCCTGCTTCTTGCCCCACTTCCATCTATCCTCCACCCAGGATGCATTTGTGAGAATGTACATCATGTCATATCCCTCTCCTGCTCAAAATCCACCTGTGGCTTGTCACCACACTTAGGATGCAGCCACAGCCCCTAACACAGACCTGAGGCTCTGTCCTGAACTTGGCCTCTGACCCCACCTTCAGCCATGCCCCTTTTCTCTCCTCCCTGCCAGCGACCCTCTTGCTGTTCTTGAAGACACCAAATTCACTCCTTCCCCAAGGACTTGGCATTTGGTCCACCCTCTGATCCTCTGTGGCTTATTCTCTCAGTCCGTGCTGAGAGGCCCGGCTCTAGGGGGCCCTCCCTGACCACCGTATCTAAATAGCTCTTGCACCTTCACGCCTCATCCCCTTTGCCCTTTTTATCATTTCTTGTCTGTCTTATCACTTGAGTTTAAGTTCCATAAAAGACCAGGCACAGTGGCTCGCACTTGTATCCCTAGCACTCTGGCAGGCCAAGGCAGTAAGATCATTTGAGGATAGGAGTTGGAGACCAGCCTAAGCAAGAGCAAGACCCTGTGTCCACAAAAGATAGAACAACGGGCCAGGCACAGGTACACACCTGTAGTCCCAGCTACTTGGAAGGGTAAGGCAGAAGGCTCACTTGAGCCCAGGAGTTTAAGGTTGCTGTGAGCTGTGATGATGCCATTGCACTCTAGCCCAGGTAATAGAGCAAGACTTTGTCTCCCAAAGGATTGTTCTGTATAATTTGTTCAGTGCTATATCTCTAGCACTTAGAACATGGCCCAGTAATAGTCAGTTGTTATTAGAATGATTGATTGAATGAACACTATGCCCACCCAATGGAGCTTGCTACCTTTCTACCCATCTTTGTGCCCTATGTGTTCTCATTCAAGATGGCAAGATGGACTCACTTGTTATTCTCTCCCAAGAGCAGCATTTAAGAATAATTTCTGAGGAGAGTGATAATATGTCAGAAATGGCTACACTTCCAGCTTGCCAATGTTACACACAGTTCAGGCCACAGCCACCCTGTAGAATGCATACCAAGAGGGAGATGAGAGCCTAGAGTGGACCAGAGCTCAGCAAATGGAGAAACTCGTGTCTTATATGCTCATGGCCTAAGATCATACAAGAAAAAATGTGCAGAGAGTCTCCCCAGCTATATCCAGACTGGCTACATAATTTGTAGAGCCCACTGCAAATAAAAAATGTGGGGCCCAGCCAAGGCTAAAGAAGTCAGTCACATTTCCTCTTGGGCCCACTACCCAGCCTCCTGCAATTAGACAATGTGCAAGGGCTTTCAACCCCTGTTCCAGGATATGTTTGGAACCTAATTTGATGGTGAAAAAGAAGCCCCCACCACGCGTGCCATGGTGCTGTCAGCTGGGCAGGGGCAACTGTCACCTTGCCTCACCCCATTATCCTGTCCTTACCTCCACCTGGCAGAAGTGGAGGACAACAGCAGAATGAGGCCTCCTCCAGTGTGACCAGATCACTTCCCCGGGCTGAGGGCAGTAGCAAGGTGGAGTGGAAAAGGCCACCCAGGGCACAGAGGTGGGAAGTAGGCAGCAGGGAGCCAGCATGAGAGGCAAGGAGGTGGCAAGAGCCAAGCCTGCATGTGAGCTGAGCCTCCAAGCAACTTCTCCACTTCCCAACACTCTTCTCTCTTGTTGTTGTTGAAACAGAGTCTCACTATGTCGCCCTCCATAGAGTGTCGTGGAGTCACGGCTCACAGCAACCTCCAACTCTTGGGCTTAAGTGATTCTCTTGCCTCAGACTCCCAAGTAGCTGGGACTACAGGTGCCCACCACAACGCCCAACTATTTTTTGTTGCAGTTGTCATTGTTGTTTTTAGCTGGCCTGGGCCGGGTTTGAACCCACCACCCTTGGTGTATGTGGCTGGCGCTGAGCCACCCAACACACTTCTCTTATAGAACACAAATTCAAAGAGAAATAGCACGAATTTCCAAACAAGAACTCCAGAGCATTAAACCCCAAGCATGGACCTCTTTTGAGCATAGGGGCCTGAATTACTCAAGCACACTTGAGCCAGCCCTGGCAGTAGTCCCAGAGGAGAGGGCCAGTCAGCATTGCCTGCAGTCCTCTCTAGCTTTATAAGCAGCTCTGGACCATGCCAGACTTCCGTTCTCTTCTTGCTGCTGTGGTGGTGCCATTGTTTAAGGTCAGAGAATTTGCTTAAGAGCCTCTATCTGAGGGCTTCCATAATCCTCAGAGCCCAGAGTGGACCAGAGCTCTAGTCAGCCAACCTGTGCAGGTGTGAAGTCCTGGCTAAGATTTCAGAGAAATAGATAAGATTTCTTCAGTTTTCATTTGTGATTATTTAATCTTAAGTATGTTGTGAAAAAAGTAAAATCTGAATGTGGTGGATTTTTAAGTTGAAGTATTATTTACAAGGAATAAAATGCATAGATATTTGTCAATGATTTCCAACTCAAATCAAGACATGTAACAACATCTCTGTTATCTTAAAAAGTGGTCTCATGTCCCTTTCTGGTTAACACTCCCACACACAGAGGCAGGCACTATTCTGATTTGTATCATCAGAAATTTATTTTTTGCTATTCTTGAACTTCACATAAATGGAACCATACAGTAAAGAACCTTTTTGTGCCTGGTTTCTTTCAGTCAATATAACATTTTTGAACTTTATCTGCAATAACTGAGTAAAATAGTTGTTTGTATCGCTGAGTAGTATTTCATTATATGACTGTATCACAGTTTGCTTAGTGAGTCCTGTTGATGTGTATAGGTTTGTTTCCATTTGGGGACTATAATGTATAAAGCTCTTATAAATATTTCTGTACATGTCCCTTTTGTGAACATAAGTTTTCATTTGTCTCGAAACAAATAAAGCACAGAAAAAGATCAAGATCATTAGTCATTAGGAA
Organism: Perodicticus potto; assembly: GCA_963574655.1. NCBI lineage: Eukaryota > Metazoa > Chordata > Mammalia > Primates > Lorisidae > Perodicticus > Perodicticus potto. The sequence continues at coordinate 47,810 of CAUYRH010069836.1, read as the reverse complement.
ATACAGATTAAATATAGATTAAAACCATGATAGCATACTACTACTCACCTAATACAATAGTTAAAGTTTAAAATTTTGACACAGCAAGTATTGGAATGAATATATGAGAACCAGAACATTTCTACCATTTCTGGTAGAAATATAAAATGGTCCAACTACTTTGGAAAACCGTTTGGCAGTTTCTTGAAAAGGTAGACATATGTTTACCATATGATCCAGTATTCTACCCCCACAAAATTTAAGCGTATGTCTATACAAATACTTGCACATAAATGTTCAGCTTTATTTGAAATTGTAAAATATTAGGAACAAACCAAATATCCATTAATAGTCAAATGAATAAACAAATTGTGGTATAATATATCCAAATAGTAGAATATTACTCAGGATTAAAAAAGAATGAACTACTGACAGATAGCAAACATTGATGAAGCTAAAACTTACAGATATACACTACAAAACAACTAAATCTCAAACTTATAATAGTTATGCTGAGTTAAACAACCCAGACAAGGCAAGAGTATCAATTATATAATTCCATTTATATAAAATTATAGGGAATGCAAATTAATGTCTGATAAAAAAAGCAGAACAGTCTCAGATTGGAGGGGCAGAGACGGCAGGAGGGTGGAGTTACAAAGGGGCATGACGAAACTTGATTGGCATGCTTGTTACAGTGATGATGGTTATGGCTTCATGGGTGTATGTGTATGTCCAAACTTTTTTTTTTTTTTTGAGACAGAGCCTCAAGCTGTCACCCTGGATAGAGTGGCATCACAGCTCACAGCAACCTCCAATTCCTAGGCTCAAGCGAGTCTCCTGCCTCTGCCTCCCAAGTAGCTGGGACTACAGGCACCCGCCACAACGCCCGGCCATTTTTTTGGTTGCAGCCGTCATTGTTGTGGGCTGTGGCCCAGGCTGGATTCAAACCCACCAGCTCAGGTGTACGTGGCTGGCGCCTTAGCCCGTTGAGCCACAGGCGCTGAGCCAAAACTTTTTAAACTGTACACTTTACGTGGGTGCAGTCTACTGTTTGTCAATTATACTTCAATCAAGCTATTTTTAAAAGTCAAATGACCATACAGTAAAAATTGACTTCTGAATTTTGTCACTGTTCTATCTCTCCTTATTCAAATACCACATGGTCTTATGTATTGTAAATATATAGTAATTCTTAGTTTTCCTTTGGTACCTCCTTCTTGAGATGTATATATAGTAATTCTTGAGTTAAGGTGACATTAGTGCTCCAAGTTTGTTCTTTTTCAATACTGTTTTGCATATTCTATATAAGTTTTATTTCCATAAGCATTTCCATATAAATTTTAGAATCAACTTGTCACTTTTTTTCAAAAACTCTGGTGGTACCATTATTGAGATTGTGCTGAAACTATAGATAAATTTAGGAAGAACTGACATCTTAAATATATTAACTATTCTAATTCATGAGCCTATCAAGCAGTATTATGAATTATATTCTCTACAGAATTTATTTTATCTAATTTATCAGTATAAAGTTCACAATATTACCTAATAATTTTTAACATCTGTAGTATCTATAATAATATTTCTTCTTTCACTCCCAATAATGGTATTTTATTGTTTCCCTCCTTATTTTTCTTTGATTAGACTTGCTAGGAGTTTAATATGTTCATAGTTTTTTAAAGAAAAAAATTTTAGTTTTGTTAATTTTCCCTCTTGTTAGTTTTCTAGTGTGGTGATTTCTTTATTTTTCTTTCTTCTACTTCCTTTTGATATTCTTTACTCCTTTTCTTTTTTCCTAATGTGGAAGCTTAGTTCATTGTCCATTGACTTTCATTGTTTCTGATGAGAAATGAAACCTCACTCTTATTGTTATTCCCTTGAGGATAATGTGTCTTTTGTTTTCTTATCTTTGGTTTTCAGGAGTTAGATGATAATGTGCCTTTGTGGTTTTCTTTCTATTTATTTTCCTTGAAGCTTACTGGCATTGGATATTGGATTGATGTCTCTCTTTAGTTTTGTGAATTTTTAGCCAATTACATGTCAGATATTCCTTCTGCCCAATCTTTTCTCTCTTCCCTTTCTGAAACTCCAATTAAATGTACGTTGGTCCTATTCACATTGGTCACAATGGTTTGTTCAATTATTTTTCTCATTCTTTTTTTCTCTCTCTGCTTTAGCATGGCCCTTTTTTGTCATTGACCTGCCTTTGAATTTATTGATCCCTTTTTCTGCTGTATTCATCAGCTCTTATTCTTACGGAAGCCCATTTAATCCTTTGTTTGGGATATATATATCAGTTCTGTTAAAGGCTTGTCCTTCTCTGGAACTTGGTTCCCTTAGACATATATTCCTTCATTACTATCCCATGACTTTTAAAAAAGATATGAATTTTAGCTTATCTGGTGTTCTTTTATTGTCATAATGGGAACAATAGCATTTTACAAACTTCTGTAGCCTATCTAGAAGTAGAATTCTATCTATGAAATTTTGGATGCCCTATTTTGTTTTATGGGTTTTTTTTTTTTTTTTTTTTTTTTTGGTAGAGACAGAGTCTTACTTTATCACCATCGGTAGAGTGCTGTGGCATCACATAGCTCACAGCAACCTCCAACTCCTGGGCTTAGGCGATTCTCTTGCCTCAGCCTCCCGAGTAGCTGGGACTAAAGGCACCCACCTCAACACCCGGCTGTTTTTGTTTTGCAGTTCCAGGGCCGGGTTTGAACCTGCCACCCTCAGTATATGGGGCCAGAGCCCTACTCGCTGAGCCACAGGCGCCGCCCTATTTTGTTTTTAATATTACTGGAAAATTGCAAGAACAGTACAAGGAATTTCTGCATATACTTCACCTAAAGATCCCTTTCAAATTTCGCCACCTGTCCTGACATGTGCTTTATGAAAAGAGAATTCGAACCAGAGTGCCCATTGCACTTAGTTGTTATCTGTCCACACCCCACTTCAGTGCAAAACCGTTCTTGAGTCCTTCCTTGACCTTTATGTCCTTGACATTTTTTTAAGATAGTAAAGGCTACTTGTTTTATTAATGTCCCTCAGTTTGGGTTTATCTGAAGTTTCCTCATGACTGCATTGAGGTTATGAATTTTTGGCAAGAATGTTACCAGAGTTACACTGAGCTCCACATAGGAATCAGCGTCAGCTTTTGCCATCACTGGTAATGTTAATATTGATCACTTGAGTAAGGTGATACCTGCCAGCTTTCTCTACTGTAAAATTGCCCTGTTTTCCTCTAAAATTAATAAACATTTTATAATGAGATACTTTGAGGCTATGTAAATATCCTATTATTTTTCTGACTTTCACAGTGAGCATTTGTTGATGTTTTTGCCTGAATTAATTAGTACTATGATAACTGCCAAATGAAAATTTTCTAATTCCATTATTCCTTCTGGATTTACTAGTTGAAATTTTACCACAGGAAAGAGTTCTTCTCTTCTCTCCACTTATTTGTCCACTTTGTAAAAGTAAGTGTAGACTCATGGATTCTGCTGAATAAATAGCCATTATCCATTACAATCATTATTTACTTTTGTGCTCAAAACATCCCAGATTTGGCCAGTTTGGTTTCTCCAAACCAGCTTCTGTGTCCTTTTGCTGTGTGTTTTGATTCTTCAAGTACTTCGTTACTTTCTGGCACAACAAGATGTTCCAGGCTATTCTTATTCTTTCTCTGCCCCTTCCCTGGAATGAGCCACTTCTTCAAAGAGCTTTGGTTCCTTTTAGTGGTGAGTTGTATTTAGAAACCAAGATGTGAAAGTTAAATGTGCTCCTTGCTACAGGGGGTTTATTGCATGCAGATATTACTCAGAGAACAGATATAAGAAACATATGTGCACACATATACATGCATGTTTATCTTGAGTTATAAATCCTGAGTTCACTTCCAAACCTCCAAGGCCAACCCAACCACAGGGTTCATTCCAGCGTTCCTTCCTTTCCTATTTGTAACTCTCCTCTCTCATGAGAGACCCAGCTCCCATGGCCCTCAACATATGTACTCATTGCAGGATCCCCCTATAAAACAGTCTCCTGCACCACCAGGCTACTGCCTGACTCAGCCCCTTCCTTGCAGGGGTTCTAATCCCACCTTGCCACCACCCACCTCAACTTCCTTCCAAAACTCATGAGGCCAACCTCCCACTCAGTCACTTTCCTTCTGATGGCCTCGTCCCCCACCCCACCCTACCCCCACCATGTGCTCTGCCACCTTCCTCCTTACTGTGACTTTTTGAAGATAAAACATTGTTAGAATTTTGTCTCCTTGGGGGAAAAAATGTCTTACACATAAAATGTGTGAGTTGAGATAGTCTATTATCAAGAATCAAAGATCTTTTGGGGGGTTAATATGACTTGCTTAGAGAAATATTTTGATTTTTAATAATGTCCAATGTTGCACTATAAATAAGATTGAGCCAACACTTACTACAGAATGACTTCTGTCCAAGCTTTAGGTGGAAATACATCAATGAGGGTGAAGCCCCCACTTGGTTATGTTCCCTACTTTCTGGAGAGCATGACCAGACAAAACAGCCACGTCCTAATTATCATAGACTAGAGAGCACTTGACATTGTAGGTGGAGGCCCACACTGTGGTGGGCCTGCCTAAAGCAAGGCACTACCTACTAAGAAGATCCTTCATGTTCAACTCAGTCTTTTGATTTCTTTTATCCAAAGTGGTCCAAATAGGGTCAGTCACTGACTTTGTATTTGAAACCAGCCACATCTGTATGTCACAGAACGTACTAATGCTGAGGGCCCTTTCTCTGGATTTAGAGGTGGAAAGTAGGTCATTGGTGACATATTTGTTCATTGACTTTTTTTTTTTCTCCACTGTACCCCATAACTAGACTTCTCTTTATTGTTTAAGTTCGTGATGGTGGGAGAGTTTAAATTTGTTTTAAACATGCAGATAAGCATAGGAAAATAAAGTAGGCTGTCTGGAAATAATCCAGGCTTTTCCTGGGGTTCTTTTACAGCAGGAACCCTTCTCAGCCTCTCTGCAAAGGGCTAAATGGTGCATTGGAAATAATACCCCAGTGTTTATCTCAAATATTTTTTAGTTGTTGAATTCCATTTTTAAAAATCATAATCTGAAGGGTATGTCAGATCTATTAAGTATAGAGTACAAATCTCTTAACACAGTAATTAAGTAAAGGAGATGAGGTACATATTAACCAGTGCAATGTAAGCGTTCCTAATTCTATATGAGATCACATTGTACCCCATAAATGCATTAATGTATACATGATCCATGTTTATGATTTAATAAAAAAAATTTCAAAATCATAATCTGACTTCTACCTCTAGAAATTGGCAGATAAATAATTTTTAAATCCTTTTAAGAATCGATGTGTAAGGAAGAAAATAAGGAAAACCTGGAGGCTAAAAATGCAAGTAAAATCAGGAATCCAGAGAGGTAAGAGCACAGTGAGACTCACTTCACAGGGCTTTTGCCAGACTGGATGAAGTTCAGCTTTGGTTTGCACACCCTCTGTGATCCAGGGCACCTCCAAGGTGGACATATTTGGAAAGTTCCCCACTCTCTAACTCCCTCTATAAACCTGGGACCCTAAAAAGTTATATCTCCAGTATAAGAGTAAACAAGAAAGACGTTCACTCAGTCCCAAGCAACTATAAGAAAATGCACTTGTCTCATATCTTGGCACTGAGTACAGTGGCAGAACGTTTCCTGATAATTTATAACCATATGCTGATCTCTATAAAGAACTGTCCCTCATGTGCAAACTACCTGAGTAGTCTGAAAAAAATCTCAAACATAAAATCTAGTTTAACCCAAACTGGTGAAGTTCTTGGGTACCTGTTAATTAGTTTGATTTAAGCATTCCACATTTTATATCAAATCATAACATTGTACCCCACATAACACCATATACAGTTATGATTTAATAAAAATTAAGTTTAAAAAGAAAAAGAGTAAAGTAGAAAGTAACCATCCAAACTCCTTGCTTCATGGAGTCCAAGTGCAAATAACTATTAGAAAACTATAGATCTTATGTGATCACAGTTATTATAGTTAAGCTACATTATGTATTACATGTATACTCAAATAAAAGACTACAAGGGAATCTATAAAATGAGAACAATAGTTGTCTTTCGGTAAATTGAAAATAGATGTTTATTTTACTCCTTATACCTTCTTTTATTTTCCAAAAGTAGTTATTGTTGGGGTTTTCCTGAACATAATTTATTCTTTTTCTTGGATGTGATATGAAAAATAAAAACTTTCTGGTCTGGGAAAAAAAAAAAAAGAAGAGCGTATATCCAAAGTACATGTCAGAATTTTTTACAGATTAATTTCATACAAAATCTGAGCTCCTTTAAAAAAAAAAAAATCACACTACCCTGGGGATACATCCCATGTAAGAATGAGAATAATCTATAAATGGCAAAATGATATAGAACATATTAATAAAATATATATGTTTAATATGTTTTAAAGTTTAAAAAATGATTGAAAATCAAGAGATTATAATAATGACCAATCATCTTTGTCAATGATTACATAGAAATTCTAGAAATAAAAATTCTAAATTAAAATATATATTAAACAGTATATTAGAAATAGGTGAAGAGGGAATTCAAGAGTTGGAAGATAAATTTGAAGAAATTATACAGAATACAGCACAGAAAAACCAAAGATGGAAAATATGAAAGTAATAAGAGATATTAAAATAGAATGAAAACTTACAGCATATGTCCAATTATTATAATACATATATGTGTAAACAATGAGTACTATAAGTGAAAATGAATGAATTATAGGCCTATGAAAAGACACAGATGAAACAAAACATAGTGTGAGATCAAAGAAGTCTCAGATGAATACATACAATATGATTCAGTTACATAAGATTCAAAAAATGAAAAACAGTGTATCACATAGGGATACAAGGGTGAGACAAAACTACAAAGAAAAGCAAAAGAATAATAAACACAAAATCCATGATAATGGTTACTTCTGAGTGAGAGTGAGTGATTAGAATTAAAGAGGGACAAAGGGGAAAATTCAAAACTAATGAAACTGTTCTTTTTCTCTATAAGGATGGGTGAGTACATGGATATATGGTAGTTTGTTGTATTGTAATGTTTATGCTATCCATGAAGTACACATTTATTTCTTTCTATTCCTTATTTAATAAGAATAACTTAAACATTTATAGTTATTTGAATTTGAATGTTTACGTGATGTGAAATAGGTTTCCAATGTTATTTCATCCCAGGTGGAGAACTAGTTGCTGTAGCATCGTTTATCACAATGCTTCATTAGAAGGATCACTCTAGTCAAATATCTAATTTTCATATACATTGGTATTCATTTGGATCCTCTCTGCAATTTTATTGACAAGTCCACAGTCATTGATTTGTTTATCCCAAGATCAATATCATATTGATTTTGTCACAGAAGCTTTCCGGTTTGATGTTCTAGTATCTGGTAAGGCAGATCCCCTTTACTATTCTTTTCTTATTTTTCTTGGTTATCTACGGGCAGTTATTCCTTCAAATGAACTTTTTAAGATCATTTTGTCTAATTCCAAAAAGATTGTGTTAAATTTGTAAATTTATGGTAATGTCTTCCCACCCAAGAATAAGAAATGTCTTTGCATTTGTTCAAATTTTGTTTTATGAGCTTCAATAGGATTTTATAATGTTTTCCATATAGGTCCTATAGCTTTCTTGTCAAATTTGTAGATATTTTATGGTTTTTACCATTATTATGCATGGACTACTTTTCCTTTTGCCCTTCTAATTATTCATTGGTAATGTCAAGACAATTGACTAATTTTGGCATATTTAACATCTGTCCAAATAATTCATCATAATTCTCTTGTAATTTTAATGTTTTCACTGCAATCTCTTGGTTTTCTAAGTATACAGATACATAATTAGCAAAAAGAGATAGTTTTTAGTTGTCTTTGTTTTACAGATGTTAATGATTATTTCATTTTCTTGTCTTACTATATTTCCTTTTTGAATAGAAATGGTGATAACAGGTATCTCTGTCTGGCTCATGATTTTATTGGAAATACTTCATGATTTGGCTATATGAGGAGTCTTCTTCTATTTCTTATTGCTTTAAGCTTTTATTTGTAATGGTTACTGTATTTTAGGACTTCTTTTATTTCTCTTTTCACTCTGGGTTTTGTTTTATTATTTTTGTTGTTTTGTTGGTTGGTTGGTTGGTTCTTTTGCAATTTGGGGCCGGGGCTGGGTTTGAACCCACCACCTCTGGATTATGGGGCTGGCACCCTACTCCTTTGAGCCACAAGTGCCACTCTTCACTCTGGGTTTTGAGAAACTTGTATATCTTCTTTGATCTTGGAAGCCACTAATTTGAGTCTCAATAAGAATCATTCTCTTCTTAAATTCCTCTGATTTTTCTTTTTGGTTCAAAAATCATGGATCTCTTAAAACCCCTCTTTGTGCTGCTCTTGATTCTCCAGGAGGTTTGGTATTTCCTTGTCACTATTAAGTTGCCACCCTTCTCCTCTGACAGTTCTGATTCTGGTCAATCTTCCTCTGTCTGGAAGCGGACCCTTTTAAAATATTTGGTTATTTTTCATTGCCTGATCACTGGTGCTTAAATTCTAACACTAATGTACTTTAAGGCAGTAGCAGCTTCCCAAATACTAGCTGATAGGGCAGTCATTGACCCTATGGGCTGTTTGTGGAAGTAGACAGGTCTTCAGACTTCTTGGCAACTCTGGAGGAACTTTTCTATTTTCAAGTCTCCCTGTGCTCTCCTGGTCTCTGGGGTAGAGCAGACCCAGCCTAGTCATTAAGCCAGAAAAGCCAGAAAAGCTAAATCAAACCTCAGCAGCTACTTGGCCAAAAGGTTGAAGCTGAGATTAGAAGAAAGAAAAATTCCTATTTGATATTATTACTAAGCTTTGTCTTGATATTAACCAGAACATATTTTTATGGTCAGTAATCCTTTTCAGAGAAAAGGGCAGATCTTTGAGAGGAGAAATAGACACCCTACTGATTAGAAGATAATCATTTTTTGTGCTAATATTAGACATTTTAATTGAGCTCCCATTATTTTTGTTGAAAGCATAATCACAGAGAAGAGCGTGTAATCATTGTGGGACACATCTATGACAGGTGAGCCAACCAGGGCAAGGTGTGGACCCAGGGGCAGCAATTGCGCAGCCGGTAAAGAGCCCTAGAAGAATTAACATCTCTCCCACGCTGGCAAGTCTCAAAGAATAAGGTGGCAGGGGGATCACCTTGGAATAGAGGCAGCCTGGGGTGTCATGGTCTTCTATCATGAGTTGGCCGAGAAGCAGGAAAGAACCCATGAAATGGGGCATCCCTGAGGTGGGGCAGACCCACTGAGAGCAGCAACATTTGGTCCCCTTGGCTATAAGTTCGAGGGAGCCCCATGGAGCTGGGGAAAGTGACAAGAGAGCTCAGTACCTGGAGGAAAATGAGGGGCCCAGTGATGGAGAGTAAGACAGATGCAGGCTGAAGAGGCTTTAGGCAAGGAAAAGGAAGTTGAGGATAGGAATATATTTGGAGGAAGGGCTCTAAAACAAAGGCGTTTTGTAGAAGAAACTCTCCCAAGGGCAAAAATCCTGTTGTATTTCACATTTTTATGCAGCTTTTTCTCCCAAGAAGGTATCCAAAATAACCCTTTAAAAGCCAGTTGAGGTAAGTTAATAGGGCAAATAAAGGAAAGAAAAACAGATCTTTGTAGTTTTCTCATAGCTAAAGACATCCGAGCTGAGACACAGGCTGGGGCGTGCATCCTATCTGCGGGGTGTGGGGTGGGTCTCCCAGGAAAGGGAATCTCCACGCGGCCGCTCACGGTACCAATGGGGGAGCCGAGGCTCATGGGTGAGAGAGTCACCTTTATTCACCCACCCTGTGCTTTCTATAATCTCCACACTTTTGATCTCAATCTGCCACCATGTTTGTTTTTTTAAAACCTTCAGTTTCTGATTACTTAGCTCTCTAGCCACCGAGGCTTGGGTCTCTGCCATGTCTTCATCAGCTTCGGTCTCTTACCTGCCTTTTCCTCAGCCTGCTCAGGCCATGCGCCACGCTCTGAATGTAAGAGAAGCAGAGCCTGGACTTGGCCTTGAAATCACAGCAATGGCTTCACACCAGCCCCGGAGCTCTGAGTGGCTGTGTGTGCCACTGCCTGGGGCCCCGTCCAAGGAGCCAAAGAGGCAGGAATCCTCCAGTGACAGGCTGCATGCTTCAGAGAGGCTGTCCCTATGGGGGGGAGCTCTAGAAAGAGTGGGTCACGTAGCTTCCCTGTCACACACTGCAGAGGGAGAGATGACATAGCAGTGCCAAGGGTTCCCAGGGGGCAGAGAACAGCACTGTCTGTGGTGAGTGAGCCTCAGAGGTTTGCAAGATGAGCCACCTGTGAAACTGAGCCCTTGGGGGCCCTGGTCACTACCTAATGCCCCCCTTAGGTATTGAATGAAGGGTGCAGAGTTTGTGCTGCTGCTCAATCAAGTCACTTTGCAGTCATAATGTGTCATGTCAGAGTCCTCATACTTGGAAGTTGAGCAGAGTTAACATTTGCTAAGAAATCCCTAATGCAAGAGAAACTGCAAGAGAAGCGTTTCCTCGGAATCCATTGAAGCATGCTATTTCGAGTCTGCCTTTTAAAACCATTCAATACTTTCAATATAAGTATGTTCCCCTTTCCATTAAGGCTGGCTGCCCAAAGACGGCAACTACCCCCACGCCTCTATACACTCAAATCAGTAAAACCACATGGCTCCCTCTTTTTTAGTCCTATTTATTCAATCTTTCACCAGTTCAGAATGTCCGCATTGAGCACTTACTATGTGCCAAGCTCTTTATATGAGTGCCGCGGTGCGTTCTGAAGCAGCAGCCACCGCACTGAGGCCGCACTGCACCCTCAGTGCCTTCTCTCTGCTCCCCCAGCTGCCTTTCCTGGAAGAGAGTTCTTTGTCTCCGTGAAGCTAAGGTAAGTGGTTTTCTAGGGTCTTGAGAGAGTTAGGGGCTTAAAAGGAAAGAGATGCCCCACACAGGGGAAAAGAATGAGAGTCCTTGGTAGCCTTGACATCTATCACTATAGCCACTTAGATAGTATTGAGAAAAGTATCCAACACTTGGGAATATGTCCAAGGGAGGTGGCAGTTCCTCCCAGTGCCATATCACGGCCTTCTTTAACAGGCCCACCTGAGGTTTACTTACTGATCTGGGCTAGAGGGTTGCATCTTTTTACCAACTCACTATTTGCCATTGATTAAAGGCCCAAACTGTGTAGTTATATGTTAACTCACCTATTTGTTCCCAGTGAAGATGCAAATTATTCTTTCTGGTGGAAAAGATAATCCCAGAGGTTGTAATTTTCTTACCCTATAGGTCACTAACCAGCCACAAATAGCCTAGGCATGTCACCCCCAACCTTCATGTCTAATGCTCACAAAACTCTTCAAATCTTCCTTTGAACTACCTCTACCCTCCGATGAGTTCCCTTGTTAATAAATTGAACAAGCTCACTTTATATCATCATAAGAGTGAGGTTGTTAAGTTTTGAAAAAGTATGCTTTGGCTCATGTGTTTGGTGTCTGTTCTTCATCTGTGACCAGAAAAAAAACAACTCCTAAAGCCCTGCCCAGGAACATTGGACAATATGTGGAAACACATTTATGCTTTGGTTTGGTACAAATTGATCTGATATAAATTCTTTAGACAGAACTGAGATTCATACTGACAGATTAAAGGTCTTCCTTCTCTCTGCATGTTCCAGGCATTTCTGACTTTAACTTAGTGTTTATTTTGAAGCCAATTTGTCAGACTTCAGTTTGGGATCTGTAGGCAGTCTACATGACAGGTTACATTACCTTCTGGCAACAGAAAACTGTGTGTTTCTGTTAAGCTTTGAGACCTAGAGAATTTGGTCAAGTCTTTCGGAGCTGGTCAAACTTCACCTTTCATCCAGCACACAAGAGCCTCAGTCTTGTGGTTCAGTTTGAAATCACCTGTGGTCACAGAGAAGACAGCACATCTGCCCAGCAGTCACCTATACAGTTTCAGGCAAAATTGCAGGGTTGGGAGCAGGGTGCTGAAGCTGGGAGACATCACAGTGCAGGGAGCAGGTGTCATGGCAAGGAGTGATCTTCACAAATCCAAGCAGGACTTCCTCCTGCAGACCTGCAAACCTCCAGCTTGTAGAAAAGTTATTACATAGCCCTCCAAGCTGCGTGTCCATGACATGTGTGAGCAGCAGGGGCCTGTGAGCCAGGGTTGCTGATGTTTGCGTGTATCTTGATACTGGATAAGCTCAGACTATGGTGACCTAGACCCTCCTAACATGAGTTTCTTGAAGCAGGGACCATATCCCCAGATGAGTAGATTATTCCAAATCTGAGGGATTTGGAGTGAGACCGATTCAAATCTAGGCCTGACCACCTACTTGTTGTCTGACCAGACACTTCTTCACTCACATTCACTAATCTGTAAAATGAGCAAACATCTTCATGCCACAAAATCCTGCTGAGTAAGGCCTGTGTGTCTACCTGTGATAGATGAGACTCAGGTGAGACCATAGATTCTAATGTTTAGCATAGTGTCTGGCACTTAGTAGGCCTCTGTAAATAGTAGTCACTTTAAGCATTGCCCTCTCTGGCTGGTGTTAGCACACACAGATTCTCTTCCAAAACTTGACTAGAATGGAGGCAGCCCCAACCAGGGTGGGGGCATGGGGATCCCCACAAGGGTGGCCTGTGGTCAGAGCCCAGGGAGGGCTGCTCTCTTCCCACCAGCAGCCCTAAGGGGCACCAAGAGCTTTCTGACCTGTAGGTTGTTAGAGGACGTTCCTCTTCCAGCCAGGAGTATAGCTGAGAGGGCTGAATGTCAAGTGGCAGGACCCCGCCCCATTTTCCCAGGAGGTCCTACTGGGCAAGGTGGCATCTTTGAATCTGCTTCACAGCTTCCTGCAATCTAGCTCTACCTGGTGACATTGGCCCACAGCAGGGCTTTATGAGCAGGCTTCTTCCTGTGCACACTGGCTCCAGGGCAACCAGGCTGCTCCATGCTCCCCTCTCGCCATGTCTCTGCCCTCCTCTCATTCAGATCTCAGGTCAAATCCTGCCCTGACCACCAGATTGAAGTATGCCCACCGCAGCAGCCTGTTTATTTCCCTCCTAGCATTTAACATACTCGACATTTGTCCTGTTTATTTATCAGTTCACTCTCTTGTGCGTCTCCCTCCCTGCAATATCAGTGCTCTGAGGATAGGATCCTGTTCTGTCTTTGTCCCTAGCACCTAGACTCAGGAATCAAATATTTGCTGACAGATGCTCAGTAAATATTTCCTGGGTAGACAGGTGGATGGAGTATCCCTTTGTCACTACCAGCCCATCTGGGGTCAGAATGGCATCAGACTGGGGAGACCAGGCTCCTGCCTGGCACTCACACAAACCAATTCTGTCATCAAGTACAGGCACTTGGGTGGTCTCTGCAACAAGGGAGTGACCCTTGAACAGGCTGTCTGTCTGTGGACTGCTTGGGCATGTCTGGGAGTATGAGCTGTCTTGAAGCAGGAAGTACTGAGACCATTACCTCCCATCCCTGGACTACATGCCCCACATATCTGCACATCTCTGCACACACATGGCTCTTCCATAGGCAAGTCGGCAGCTCTAGGTCTTTAAGAAAGCTGAGCATGACCCAAGGTAGGAGCTGCAGCTCCCCGTGGGTCATTGTGGATGCACAGAAAATAAAGCAAGTAGTTCATGAGTAAGGAACTCTCTCTGCCTGTGGGTGGGCACTCAGCTCCCAAACAGGTAACTTTGTCTGCAGAAGCTAGAGGCAGCTGCTGTGCCAGGCTGGGGTCTGTGACAGGCATCAGATGAGGTTCATGAGGCTCTGGAATCTGTGCACACTGCCTCTGGTCTTCTGCTCACATGGCCCGCGTTTCTTCACCTGCTTTGGGCTCTCCAGTGAGCACCCTCCTCAGAGCCCACATATCGCCTCACTGCAGCTTCATAGTGGAGTGGGATGAGGTTGTGGGGATACTGACAGCCTATAAGAGGAGGCCTAGCAGGATCTCCAACTGAGATCTGAGTGGGGACCTCCCAAGGCCTTGTCACGGGAAAGGTGGCAGTGGGTGGATCTCATCATTAGTCAAACAGAAGAGAAGTTCTCAGACACAGAAAATCTGCGCTGGGAAAAACAGGCTGGTAGGCAATTAGCATTCCAAAGTGGAAAGGCCAGTGGGTTTTCCCTGCTGTGTCCTTTGGAGCACCATCCCTGAGACGGGAGCCCTCGCTTGCTTACTTTGGGCCAAAGAGCCAGTTATAGAGACCGAGCTGGGGTTTGGAAGCAGAAGCACCCTTGAGTGTGGTTGGCAGTGGAGCAGGCCTGCCACTCCCGCTGTCGGCCCATTTCGGGGTCTGTCTCCTCAATGTCCTCCCCTGGGGTCCCACCACTATCCATCTGTACTGAGTCCCGGGTCTGTGACATTCCTAACAAGAGTCTTCATTCAAATCACAGAGGGAGTCTTTAGCACCAACTGGTACAAATGGACTTGTTTCTTCTGCTGCCATAACTTTAATGTAACAATTCCCATTTCTGACCATGTTCAGTAAATTTAATTAGTGTTGAAAAGCAGCTTATTTGGCAAGATGATCCGTTTTTAACCTGAGTAAACGACTTTCTTTATGACTATAAATTAAGCACATTATATCTTTTCATGCCTCGTGGTCGTCCTCATAAATACTGGAGGCAGTTACTGGGAGTCTCACTTGGTTACCTTTCCCATTACGGTTTTGTCATCATCCTGGTGGGAGTGGGAATTCATTCTGTTTTAATGACAAGGAGGAAGTGGTGACAAGGGGCTTGTTTAATGAGGAGCCCACCCCTTGGTCAGGGTCTCTGAGGCTGTAGATCAGATTCCTGGCCTGCCCCTGCCCGGGTTGTTGTCAAGTTCTCTGTGGGGCCAGCTGTCAACAGTCTTAGCGAAGGGCATATGCAGGGTTTAAAGCTACTTTTATCTTAATTACAAGTAATTAGGAATCAAATATTTGCTGACAGCCAATTTCTATGTCAGGGAGACTCTGAGTGTTCCTGACAACTTCCATGACCACAGGTTGGCACAGGTGTTTTCTTAACACTGACCCCTTGGAGCACAGCCTATGGGAAGCCATGGGAGTCTCACCTGCAGGCTAATCAAATGTGGCCTTCCGATGGGTGTGTGATGCTGGTCCTGACACCAGCCTTTCAAGGAGAGGGTTAGGTAGAATGGGGTGTCCCCATCCACTGTAAGCTGGCTTTGGTTTGACAGCCTGGGCTGATTTAGGTGTCTCTGGAGCCCTGCTCTTCCTCTCCAAGAATTCTAGTTCCCTTGAAGGCCCACCTCTGGGACACTTGTGTCTGCCCTCTTTGCAGGAGGCGAGGGAAACATACCCTTGGAAGCTCACTGCACACGAGCTGTACCACCCTCCCCAGCTCTTTGCCTGGCTCTTGAGCTGCACTACATCCACCTTATGGAGATCAGCTCTTAAAGCCTGGCGTTTCTTAAAACCTAAACATCCTGAGGCCAGACAAGGACAAAGGTCCGGCACCTGTGGGGCCTCCCTAGGCCAGAGAGTGGGGCAGAGCATGACACAGACTCTACAGTAGGGGACTCAGAGAGAGGACACTTGGACATGAAGAAACAGCCCTCAGTGATGAGTTGGAGCCGATCTAGCCAGAGGGAGAGAAAAATGGGGGGCCCTCAGGGAAGAGCCAAAGTAAAACACCCAAAGCAATCTCTGAGAGGCCAGAGCTCAGATGCAGCCCATTTCTTCGGCGTGGGTGGTTAGTGGGTTCTCATCCTATCTACACGGGAAGTTTATTAAAACTAGGATCCAGTGGCAGCGCTCTGTGTCCTGGCCCTATCTTGGGAAAGAAACAAAGGCTGATATTTTTAGAGCTGTGTTAGTTTGTTCTAGTAGCCGCCAGCACTTTCCAGGATAACCCATTTTCTAACAACCCAGGAGAATCACACCAATCAAACACACTCCAAGGCAAAGCGGCCATAAGCACTGTGAGTGGGGCCTTCAGCCCAGAGCCCCCCCGCCAGGAGCCCCTTTCCCCCTTCCCCTTCTCAGTCCACCACCAGCCAACCTCGACAGGAAGGCAAGCAGAGGAGAGGCTGAATGCCAGTAGGCCATCACAGTGACATGCGAACAATTAGTAAAGTGGATAAAAGAGATTCGCTCACTTAAGGTCTGCACTTTGACACTGCTCAGAGATATTTTGACCTTCTGGCTTATTATGATTCAAGAAAAAGTCAATACTTCTTAACTTGCCAAGGCTGGAGGAATTTAAATGAATCATTGAATCAAGCAGTTAATCTGCCGATAACTGATTTTTTTCCTTTCAAATCTATAATGATGAAAAGCAGACGTAACCAAAAACAAGAAAAACAAGATTTTTTTTTTTTCCCTTAGACATTTTAATCCCAGGGGGTATGAACTGGGGCTGAAATTTCACTCTTGCCTCCCAGGGCCATTATTTTTCTTGCTGAATATTTTCATGAAGATTTAATTAAAACTTAAAGCAGAGTCTTCTATGGTCATAAAATCTGCATTCACATTTTGATTATTTGTATTGTGATATCCCTGTGTAATTCCCAACTTTCCATGGGCTGCCAGCAAGGTCACATGCCAATCATCTCGTGTTCCGGACTCCTAGAGTGGAACGTGGAGGCCTATTTGGCCTTTCACTTGAATGTGCCTTTTCAGAAACCCCAGCTGCCCTGCCCTCCTTGGCTGTCTCTCTGGACACCACTGCCTGAGAGCCCTTGGGTATGTACTGAGTGCAGGAAACAGCCAAGAAACATGACATCTACCATTTCCGGGATCTCAACCTTCTTGCCCACAGCCACAACATTGTGCTAGGAAGGACTTTGCAGTGAGGAAAGGCTGCTGCAGATACATGTCATGGAGAACTGTGTTCTCCCCAGAGGAAAAGGCTGCCCCCGGCATGCTGAACACTCAGGACTGCTTTCTTCTCACGCCACCTTCCTCTCTAGACTCTGCAGTGCCTCCCCAGTGCCCAAACCATCATACCTAAATTCCTCGGCCTGGCTCCCTAAGTCTCCCAGGACCGCACCTACCTCTCTTAGCCCCATCCCTGCCCACAGCTCCTGCTCACATCTGGTCTTCTAACAGAGGCATGCAAATACCACCTTCAGGGCAGCTGCAAGAGCCATCACTCGAGCCCCCTCTCCGGGGGAAAGCCCTCCTCTCCATGTGCAAAAGGCATGGGCACATCACAACCTCTGTGACCTCTGCCCCCACTCCAAAAAGCAGCTCCTTGGCTCCTGTAATTCTTTACCTGAACTCATCTCACGGCCCTGGTCACATCTAGTTTCAGATCAGCGTTATATCTGCATGGGTGTCACCACCTTACATAATGATAAGGTCGGAGAGAGGGCTTGTTCATTCCTGGGAACCTAAGGCACCTAGCACACAGCCTGGCCCAAAGACATCCCATGATAAAGGAAAAGAAGGAGGGAAGAGGGGAGAGGGGAATCACTTTTTAAAAAGTCCTTGACTTCAGTAGGCTTCTCAGGGGGGTTTTCTCAGGGCAGGCTTTGTCCTCTGGTGGGAGGCTCTTCTTTGTGAGCACAGAATGCCTGGGTGTTTTCATTTTTCAGTTAGCAGCAGGAAAAGTGAGTCTAAGAAAGAGCTTAGAAAGAGTTTATCAAAAGCCCCATTGTGGGGCCCAGGATAGGTAGGTGTTGAGTCTGAGACATTCAGAGTGAGCCAGCTGTAACTCCTGAGCCCTGCACAGCAGTTCACCCTTGTTGGAGGGACGCAGACTCTACAGGGGACCCCAAGTCCCCCAAGCCCCACCTTGGGTAGCCTCAGCTTCCCAGGCAAAGGGAGTATCTGCTTGTGGACCATGGCGGAAGCCTGTGATCCCCAACTGAGTGCCTGCAGCTGACCCTCTGTGTTTGTGTGCCTGACAGGACTTTCAGGCCACAGCGGGCTGTTGGACTCCTGCGGGAAGAAGTTCTGCAGCCGAGGGAGCCGGTGTGTGCTCAGCAAGGAGACAGGGGAGCCCGAGTGCCGGTGCCTGGAGGCGTGCAGGCCCAGCTACCTGCCCGTGTGCGGCTCGGATGGCAGGTTTTATGAAAACCACTGTGAGCTCCACCGCGCCGCCTGCCTGCTGGGGAGGAAGATCGTCGTCACCCGCAGGAAGGACTGCTTCCTCAGAGGTAGGCAGACGGCTCTTTGCCCTACACTCTGGGGCTTTGTGATGGATCTTCTGATGTCCCTTTGCCAGTGCCTTAGGTGCTGAGTCCACAGGTTGCCTGTGGTAAAGAAAATAAAGGAAGAGAAAGACTCGTGTGCAACAGAACGCCCACACGGACATTTGAGTGATGCGTGTTCTGTCTGCGTCCCACCACCAGACACCCCAGCCTTAGAGGAAGCCCTGCAGAGAGCAGAACCCAGGGTCGTGCTGGGGGTGTTCAGGAGTGCAGGGCAGCATCAGCTCCTGCTCAGCAGTGAGAGCCACAGGGCAGGGCCGCGGCTGCTTTACACACTAACATATCCCCTTCGCCTCAGGCAGTGCGTCTCAGCAACAGGGAAGGTGCTCAATTCCGGTGTGGCTTTGGCCTTGGTAAATGGTATGAGCCACAGCCTATAGAAGTATTTGTTACCCTGAAATAAGATGCATGCCCATGAGAGAACTAGGAAATGCACAAGGCAATGGGAATGGCCCACACCGACTGAGCAGGGGACTTCAGAGGCAGGAGAGCCCACCTG
Source organism: Perodicticus potto (assembly GCA_963574655.1). Lineage (NCBI taxonomy): Eukaryota > Metazoa > Chordata > Mammalia > Primates > Lorisidae > Perodicticus > Perodicticus potto. The sequence goes on along the minus strand of CAUYRH010069836.1, from coordinate 29,040 downwards.
CGGTTACATGAGGTCGGAGACCTGATGGGTGTGCAGGCATGGGCACCAGACGGTCAGAGCTGTGAAGGGCTGGGCACCAGGTGGGAGGGGGCAGAGCTCCCATGTCACTCTCAGGGGCTCCCAGTCTAAGCGTGTGTGACGTGTGACACACCTGTGCACATGGACACTCACGGCTGAAGCAATGAGGCACAGGCCTGCTGGTCTCCACCGCCTCTCCCCACACCCCTTGCACCCAGGCAGTGGGCTGCTCCCCCACCTCACGTGCCAGCCGTGGCAACAGCAGAGCTCTGGGAAGGCACGTTTATCCTGTGATGGGGAGTCTCGGCCTCGTTCACAGCTGTGCTTATGATGCCAACGCTGAGGTGCTTCAGCGATCATGAGACACATTATGGAAATGAGGCCAAAATGAGCCTCAGCAAAAACACCCCCGGACGGGAAGCACTGCCCAGCACGTGCCGCTGAGTCCTCCGCCACCACACACTAAAACACTTGACCAGTTGCTTCGGTTTTATTGGCCGTGTTGAATTTTATAGACTGATGTTCCATCCTCCAGTTTCCAATATCCCCCAAATTACATCTTTCTAAACGTTTCTATTTCTGCATCAGAGTGTGCACAGCCTCCCTCAACATCGGTTATTCAAACAGTGTTTCTTATTTCATGCCAGGGGAAAACCAGCCACCACAAAACCTGCTGAGGTGAGGGATGCTGGGGGGAGCTGGTACATATGGGCAGTGGGCAGGCTGCCTCGCGCAGAGGGGGGCTCAGTTCTGCTTCGTGCTGATCGAATTTGTCCACCAAATTCTTCTGAATCACTGGGTTTGTCACAGATTTTGTGAGTTCCCACCCACTCTGTGCAGCAGAACTGTGCTCTGAAAGCTCCCAGAAAGACCAAGGCTTGATCCCCGCTCTGGCGTGTCCCTGCTGTGTGGCCTTGGGGGCCTCACTCTGCTTCTCTGGGCCTTTTCCCTGCCTGTTCCTGCTGTGGAGAGCAGTAAGGGACAAATCCCTCTTAGCCTGGTACTTAACACAGTACTAGGCATGTTGCAAGAAGTCAGCATTAATGATACCTGCCGTTGTTATTTACTGTAATGTGGCCACAGGCCTAGAGCAGAGGGCTGTGCATACTGTGAAAGGGATGCAGAGGCTCTGTCCAGGAGGTTTGGGGGGGGGCATTTCTGAGCCCCAGTGGCTTAGATGGAGGGTGAGCGAGGAAGTGCTGAGTATCCGACCCCGTCCTCAAGGATGCTGTCCTTGAGAAGCCCACCTGGAGCCAGGGTTTCTCTTCCTGCAGATGCTCCCTGGGAAGCCCAGGGCCAGCCCCACGAGAGCCAGGCTTCCTCTCCTCCCCGAGCATGCCCATGGGGAGTGCCCAGCAAACACCCCACATTGCTGTGTACCCACCCAGGATGGATTGAAGGCCAGCCCCAAGACGGGTGCCTTGAGATGAGTACTTCTCCCCATCCCAGAACCACAGGGGAGGCTGAGGGAGGAAACGATGACCATGGCCCTATTGAGAGCTGGGCATGGAGTGTCTGGGAAGAAAGGCAGGTGCAAAGCACAGCTTCCTATAGTCCTCGTCCCATAAGGGCAGCAGAATATTTAACGCCAGCTTGAGTTCCCTTGATGACAAATTGTCATTTGTTCTAAATTCTCGAGAATTATTAATACAGGAAACAAAATTACCTTTCCCCACCAAGCAAACAAAAATTCTAAAACCATCCATGTTCTATTCTCTATTTCTGCCAAACTTTACAAAGAGAAGTTATGACTTCATTCTCTGGTACTCTATCTGGCCCCAGAAGTCAACGTGGGGAGATCCTTGTGGGGCTGGAGTGTGTAGAGCAAGGGTGTGCCTTCTGCAGTCAGAGCCCTTGAGCCACGTGGTGGGGATGTTCCTGAGGGCCAGCTGGGGACAGCAAGCGAGAAGATGCAGCATTCTTAGCCCCAGTTACAAGAAAACTTCTGGTATCACATTCCAGTTGCTATGGTAATGGGATTCCTCATGAAGGCAGAATGAAATATAATATCATTTAGGGATCATTAGCATGTGTGAAAATCAAACTGAACTGAAAAGCATGGCTTCAGCTAGAGTTTGCAGCTTTGATCCCGCATCTCATGAGTCACAAGCAGGGTGTCTCTCGCTGACAGTCAGGGGCAACAAGGGATGCAGGAAAGATGTTGTATCTCTTCCTGTGGCAAAAGCAGTCATGTTTTTTCACAGCACCAAACAGTTACTCAGAGAAAACTGAGATGCTGGGTGGAATTCACTGTTTAACTTCTTACAGAGTTGGTGTTTTCAAAGTTATCGTGTGGCATCACATTTCTATCTGTGTGTTAGTGGACACTTTCAGAATTGTTTTCTTGACATGTTTGGAATGCATGCTCTATCTCCTTGTGCTGCTCAAGAAGATGAGCTGGGCTTTCAGCAATTACTCACCATGCCAGGGCTGTATTATACCAGATGATACAATGTCATAGTTGGGCAGTTTTCCAAACAAACCATGAAATTCTGGAAGAAGAGATGCTGTTAGAGGTTCAGTTTTAAGTGGGCCCTTGCACTTCCTCAGCCTGAATGGTGTTTGCCCAAGCACGTGGGTACTTCTGAGGGGAGCTCCCAAGTTAGTGAAATCAGAGAAATACAATCTCCATTGGGGGGGGATTAAATATACTAAAGGCTCACTAATAAACCTGCTTTTTCTTAAGTATTATTGTATAGTCATAAAAACATGTTGCGCAAGATAGCAGAATAGATAAAGCCCACTGTCCAAGAGCTTTCTTTTCTTTCTTCTTGTTATTTTGTTGCTGTTGTTGTTACTTTGAATCTTGTTGTTTTAGGAACTTAAATCAGGCCCCACACCTGGGGGCATTTCTATACCTCCACAGGCATTTTCGGCCTTTCTGGGGAAAGCTCCTTTGGTCCCCAGCTGTGTTAGCACAAGCCTAGTCTCAGCAGGAGACTTGATGCGTGAGGTCCTGGTGTGGGGCTGGTGTTGTCAGGTATTGACAGGGGATTTGGTTTAACTCTGCTGGAGCAGTTCTTATAGCTAGGAGGTGCCCGAGGGAACATCAGGAAGGCCTAGGCTGATGGGGCAATTTGGCACTAGCTCAAGGCCACTGCTTTGGAATCAGTCATGGATTCATACAGTGCCTCCTTGAACAAGGCATGAAGGGTCTCTGTGCCTAACTTACCTCATCTGTAAAATGGGAATAATAATAGCACCTACCTTGTAGAGTGCCATGAGTATGAAATGAGCAGTGCCTGGTGATCGCTCCTCTCCAAGCAGGGAGGATCAACAGCACCAGGGATGACAGTGGTGTCACTGCAAACATCAGGGCATTTTCAATGGACATATGCAAGAGGCTTGCTTATAGGACCCTTGCTCACTCTCGTGACAATGCTGTATATGGGCTAACAGGTCAGGGGTAGAGGGTCTTTCTGTGAATGAGGAGAGAGAAGAACATTGGTCCTTCAGATTTATTTCATGAATGACTGGAATTTGACCTCCAATTGATCAAATTTAATGATTACTTTCTCTAGCTGTCTTACTCTTTGAAAAGAGATATAATGAGTCACCCAAGTTCATCCTGCAGACTGATAGAGATGAAAGAGGAGAACCAAGTATCTCTGACCACCAGTCTGGATGAAATTTCTGGAATGCACATAAGGCTCTTAGGAAATGTTATTGAAGCCTGAGGGAAGAATTCATCTGCCTTAGAAAGAGGACTATTCAGAGAAGGTGGTGGAGGAGACATTTGAGGTGGATCTTGAAGAGCAAGGGAGAGTTTGCTAGGTTGAGAGGGTGAGGGAAGATTTCTCTGGGTGTAGGTGCGAAGCACCTCTAGGCTCAGGGTAGAGCAAATGATTAAATGCAGACCCTGGGAAGGGAGACATGGAGCTGGGATAAGGGAGACAGGTGGATCTGAGCAAGTGGGAGAAAGGCCTTGTGTGCCAAGCAAGATGGTTTGAAGTCAAGCTGACTGGGTATGGGGTAAGCTAATTCAGTGTTCTAATTTTCCAGATGGGGACCCTGAAGCCCAGAGAGGGCAGGTACCTGCCCCGAGTCACACAGGCAGAGTCCAGTGCCCAGGCTCTGCCCCTACAGCTGGCCCTTCAAAAGCTCTCATAGCTTTGAGGCTGTTGTTAATTAGGTCCCAGCAAGGCAAGTTCCGAGCAGGTGCAATTGCTCCATCCTTCTTCTCTAGGAGACTTCCTGGTGTGGAAGGAGGACTCCAGAGGTATGGGCAGTGAGAAAGGCCTCACATGCCACTGCTGAGCTAGGCTGCCCTTCTCTACAGGTTGCAGGGAAGCCTAGCTGGAGCTTCTCCCAAACTCACAGGGCTGCTAAGCCTCAGGAAACCAAACCACCCTCTCCCCTCTAAAGAAAGATTAGGAAATCTAGAACCCCAAAAGGCTGTCAGCACAGCCTAGAGGCAACAGCAGGAACAGCCTCTGGGACGGGCCTTCCCTAGGCCTGGTCTTGCTCTGGAAGCTGGCCTCCACTGCCTCCCCACACTACCTTTCCTGCTCCTCCCTTGCCCTTCTATCCTGAGCCTGCCACACTCTGTCCAGGGTCCTTGCAAAGGAATTGCTCTGTTCCCAGTCCCCTTCCTGCCCTTCACTCTGAGCTCACCTGAAGAGGGTTTGGCCATCTTCTACCAAGCTACCCAGCTCCATAGACACTTGCTGATGTCCGGAAGGTGCCCAGGCTGTGCCAAGACCTTAGGACACCATGCCCTACCCATGCGATTGACAGCCAAAATGCCAGGTTCCGGCCCCTAGCATCTCCAATCCCTGGGCCTTCCTTTGGAGTTGACTTAGCCAGAGACATCCCCAAGGCCTTAAGGACACATGGGGACCTTTCTATTCTGTCTCTCACGCCTTCCTCACTCAGCAGGCTCTGCCAGCATCAGTGAAAACAACTGGGACTCAACTGAACTGAAAATTTACTCACAGCCCCTCAGCCCAACATCCCTGGGAGTTCAGTTGTCCCATTTGTAATATGTGCTTCCAGGATCAAGAAAAATGACTTGAAAAAAACATATGTGTTATTCAGATATTTCTTCTAGGTTTTATGCAAGAAATGTCTTAGTGTGATCACCCTGCAAATGTGCAAGAACGTTATCGGCTCAGCACGTGTGGTGTGCTTCATAGAACTGCTGCGCTTTGAATGAATTAATTACATTCCAGTAATTAAAAACTGCTAATAAGTTATTGAGCTGCGAAAGTCTCACACTGCACTGATTTCACTTATGGAAACAAGCTACAGACCCCCAGTGCCCCGCACTGTTCCCTTCTGTGCTCTGCACCCAGCTTTTTATCTCCAGCTCCTCCTCTATGGGCTCCTCACTCCCCTGGCTGCTGACAGACTTGGTCCCTCTCAGCCCAAAGGAGCCAGCTTTTGTCCCAGCGTCCCTCTAGGTACCATAACCTCTCCTCTTCCCGTCCCTCCCAGACACCCACAGCGTTACCAGCACTGGCCATCTCCACTTCCCCAACTTCCCTGCCCCCTCCCCCCAGGGTCTATGTCTGGCTTCTGTCCCTGTCCCTCCACTGCCACTGAGTCTGTCAAGATCACATGACCCTTCTAAATGCCAAGTCTGGGTGGCATTTTCTGGGCTTGGTCTTGTGCATCCCCCCACAATGGCCTCTGTCACCCCTCCGCAGCCCGCTCCACTGTCCTCCAGGCACCAGTCCCCACCCCCTACAGCTGCCTACCTGTATCCTCCAGGGCCCTCCTTGGCTCTCTTCTCTTTCCATTCTACCTCTGCTCACAGTTCCAGCCCCTGACCTCTCCTCCACATCTCAGTCGACCTCTTCTGCCACTTGGGATGGTACATCCCACCATCTCCTGCCTGGATGACCTCTGTGACCTCCACCAGCTGTTCTCCCACACCTTGGTCAGATATTTCTCCAAACTCACTATCCATATGGCTTTAAGAGCGAGCTTTCCCAGATGTAACTTTGGCGACAAGGCTCTCCTGCTTGGATGCTTTCATCTATCCATTCATTCAGCAAACACACATCTACTACGAGTCAGGGGAAACAAACCAGAGTCGTGCCATCATGGCAGGTAAAGTCTTGTGGGAGAGATAGACAGTAAACAAGAATATTCTGTTTAATGGTGACAAGTGCCAGGAAGAAGAATAAAGCAGGGAAGGCAGTAGCTGGAGTTGTGACATTTGAGCACCTACCCAATGGAGATTGGGGTTTGGGGACTGAGGCATTTGAATATCTGGATGAAGAGAATCCCAGGCAGTGGCAATAGCAAATGCTGAGACCCTAAGAAAAGAGCTTGTCTGGCTTGTTTAGGGACACATGGCGGGCAGGGCTGCTGGACCAAGAGAGGGAAATTGAGGAAGCCGTAGGGCTGAGGAGCAGGTCATCCACTTGGGGCCTTTTCAGCCATCAGAAGACTAAGCTCTTTGCACTGTGCTATGCTGGCCTTCTAATGACTCCACCACGCCCGCCAAGGGATGACCTTGATGGGACCTCCCTCTTAATTACCACCTCTACCACCTCCAGAAAGCTTGTGAAAGGTATGTCATGGGCTAAAAGAAGTGATCTGTCCAAGAACTCACAGTCAAGCATCTCTAGGTCATTCTGTCCCTGAGATAAACCTCCAGGGCCCAGGGGATGTCCTGTATGAGCTCAAGGCAACCAAGGGGCCAGCAGAACTCTTACCAAGAGCAGGGTCCTTCCTCTGGCATAACTTCTTAGTAACTTGCCCATCTTCCTACCATGCTGGGTGTCCTTACAAGTAAGGACATTGCATTGACATTTACCTCTAGCTCATTGGAGCTGCTCTATGCACTTTTTAGATGAATGCACAAATTGATGATTATGTGCTAAATGAAGGGATATATGGAATCCCTTCATGGTCCCCAACTGAGAGAATATGAAGCCTAGTTAGAAGCCCTCCATGTAAAACGAGTCAGAGGGGCCAGCCTAGGAGACCATGGATCAATACGCAGGACCCACTGGCGGGAGGGCCACTGAGGATGTCAGGGGAACATGAGTCACATGTTTAATTACTGGAGGGAGAAGAAGTTGATTTGGGACTTCTTTAAGGTTCTACTCTATTGCGCCTTCAATTAGGATCAAGGCTCCCATGTAGCACCACTAAATGACACCACATATTGAATCTCTGTGCTTAGCAGTTTATCTAATTATCTGTGTGACAAAACTCAGCAGCTGTCAGACCAGCCACAGCTCAAATGTGTTGATTCTGTATGGCCGCCTGAAAGTGTTTCCTGCTCATTAGCAGCCCTGAAGAAAGGACTTCCTTGCTCCCCCTTGATGCAGGGTCTCTTTCGGGTTCTTCCATCACCTAGTGACAGGAGACATGGTAGGGGCCAGTGGCTGGAAGGACAGTGGGGCAGAGTTTGGCAGAAGCTTGGGGGTTGGGCTGTTCTGGGATCCCGACCCCTCCCCCATCTCTCACTGGCTGGCGTGGCTGCCCAGTCTCTCTGCCTGCTTTTCTGGACAGGGGACAAATGGCCCAGTTTGGATCATCTCTCTTTCTCCAAAAAAAAGAACTTCTTACCACTTACCACTATGTCGAATTAACTGAAATCAATCAGGGGTGTTAGGCATCAGCCCCACGCAGTGACCTGGGAGTCAGGAAGTGACTGCTAATGTCTACCAGCAGAAAGCATCTAAATGTCCCCAGCAGAGCAGGCCCATTAGATGCATGAAGAATGAGACCACACCAAACCACCAAGTGCCAGGAGAACAAGGGACAGAACTACAGGAAGCTGTGCAGCCCTGCGCAGTGTCCCGGCCCCCTGGGAATCATCCACGCTTCCTTACTGGGGGTGGGGCTTGTGCCTAGTCCTGCACCAAGTGCCCTGGGAGAGTCACAGTGTTCTCGAGGCTAGTGAAAGAAGACAGAGCTTCTCAGTGCCCGCTGGGTTTGGACATCCCAGAGAGTCCTGCCCCCTGCTTTTCTTCTTGTGTTCACTTCTGCTTTGATGCATTTTAATCACTCATTAATGAAGGTAATCAGAGTGAAAACTGCTTTCAAAAAGCTCCTCTAAATGAAAGTAGCAAAATTACTTTGCTTGCAGGTAATTAAAATAGCCAGCTGCAATGAACTCCATCCACTTATTGTAAGTAGGGGGTTCTGAGCTGGGCATTTCTCTTTGTAGTAGTCTCCTCCAGGGAATGAGCAGCCATCTCTTTGCTTGTGTGCCTCAGGGAACTTTCCTCTCCCACTGCTTGGCTTCAGCCCACTCCACACCTCCTTCAGTTGCCTAAGGTGTGGGCCAAAGGCCTGGTCCCCCAGGCCAGCACATGCTTCTGCGAGCCTGCCTGCCTCACTCCCTCTGCCTGGCTGAGCCCTGACTTGTCTACCTATGCACCTGTACTTCTCTGTCTCTCTATCTCCCTCATCCTTATTTCTGTCTCTGTTTCTCAGATGACTCATGCAGTGATCTAGATTTCCATTGAAATATAATAAATCCAAGGTCTTTTTTTGAATAGGGATTTGCAGAGACCTTCATTTATACCAAGGTGAGTGGAGGGAGCTAGGTCTGCATGGGCCCTCACGGCTAAGATTTTAAACTTCTCCCTGTCCAAGTTTGTCCAGTGATTTGGAGAACTCTAGACTAGAGGCTATAAAGGTTTTTATAAAGATTCTGATAACAGAATCTTTCCTGAAAAGTGGGTGATGGGAAAGGGGTCTCTTGCAAAGCTGCAAAAGAAAAATATATTGGGCCAAGGAAGAGGCTTTAAAAAGTGTCACTGGAGTAGGGGTGGAGGTGGTGCAGGAAGGGAAGGGGCACATTGTCCTAATTATGCTGACAGGGAGCTCCTTAGCTCACCTTTCCACCGATGGACAAAACCACAGATTTGCAAGGGTGCCTCTCAACAGCTTAGCCACAAGCTCTGGTTACTGGGAAGTTAGGGCTGATGTTTGTTGCAGTAACCAATGATTTAACTGTAATTTCACAGTCTGGACAATCTCACCAAGGCCTCAGTGAGAATACACAGAGGTGAGGCCTAAACAGACCCATTTGAGCAAGAGTAAAAGAGGAGTTGGCTTCTGTAGCACAGAGGGAGGAGGGCACCACCCTTGCAATGCAGTCCAAGAGCATGCTTGGGGGGTTAGTACGAGAAACAGAGCACCTTTCAGACAGCCACTGTGTTCTGCTCCCAATTTGAGAAAACATGAACTCGTAAATAAGATGAAAAGTGGGATTATAAATCAACTGAGCCACAGTCAAAACTAAAATGGAAGCTGAGAGAAGCAAGGAAAGAACGTAAGGAATCTGAGACACAATTGCAGGAATCTCTTCTATATTTCAAGAGTGGAGGGCAAGATTAACAGTGCAGAAATCATACAGTTGTTCTCCAGCACAGAGAACGAACTTGAAAACTTCTCCCAAAATGCACAGAAAATGAGAAAAGTTGAGGTTAAGAATATAACGTGGAGAAGATTAGATAGATACACAGGACAGAGAAGAGAGATCCTGGTGACTGGTCCTCTTAAAGACTCCAGAGCAGTTCGAACAGGCACAATGAGCAAAAAGAGATTTTGGTAAACTGCCTTATACTGAAAGATTCATAAAATAAGTCAAAATATATTGCTAAAATTTCAGGGTTTAAAATTTTTAAATCTATCTAAAGTCCAGGCAAAGGAGAAAAAACTGGTGTTGCTTTCAGGGCTCTTGGGTGGTCCTGGTTGACCTGCTTCCCCAAGGTGACTTCTCCGCCTTAGTCTGATTTGCATCAGAGAGGAGTCTCATACACTGTCCAATGCAAAGGGGAAACACCTCTGTCTTTAGACTTCTCTGCAACCTTAAAAAGCAAGAAGGCAATGAAAAATGTTGAGTGTTGAGGTGATAAGGTTGTGATGCAAGAATTTTACACTCATCAAATGGTGATCCACGTGTGGGAAAAAACAAAGTATTCTCTGATAGGCAAGGGCTCAGATAATGTATGACCCATGTATTATTTTCTAGGAAATAAACAAAGGCAAACCCCAAGAACCTGGGAAAAATATGAAAATTTGACAAAAAGGAAGACATGCTATTGAAGTCCTAAGGGGCCCCTGAAATGAGAGTTGTCTAAATGATTGTTTCAAATATAGTTACTAGAAATTGCAAAGGATAAATGATGAAGGTAAATGTGCTTAATTTGGTTGACTTACTTATGGGAATTTCTACAGATCATGTATAATTCTTGACTGAGTTTGTATAATAGAAAGCCTATATCAGCCCAACCAGACAACTTCCCATTAGCCCCATCCTGGAACCAAAATAAATCTGATGCAGACCCCAAACTATCATCCCCGGTTGTTCCCCACTGGTTGCTTTGTCCTCTGAGAGACATCTCCTCCTGCCTTAATGCTGGTGTCCAGAGACCAGGGGTAGGGCCAGCTATTAACTGAGGAGACCTACCCTAAGGTTGGGGCTCCCGTGCCTTCACCATGGCGGCCAGAGTGTGCCCTCCAGGAAGCATAGCCAGGCTGTAACAGAAGTGGAAGTTCTAACGTCTCCTTGCGTGATGAGGCCTTCCTTAGTGGGCACGGGTCAGTATGCCAGTGGTGTGGTCGGGGCAAGTGGGAAGGCCTGAACCAGTCCATGTTCCAATCCATACTGCCTGATTAGCCAGTAAGAGAGGAGCGCATGAGAGCCCAACTCTGTTGACAAAAACAGAAGAGCTGGCCTCTTAGGAGGTAGTATTTAGACCCTCCAAGACAGCCAGTGAGGGTGCACCTTGGGGTACAGCAGCAGAAAAGAGGGTGGTCACTGAGGTGGGGTGACAGGACAACAGCTGCTTTTTACTGAGCACCTGCCAGGCTCCTGCCCAGCCCACCACCAGGGCCTGAGGGGCATCAGCATGTGCACTTCTCCCAGTTAGCATTTACTGGGGACGAAAAGAAGCCCAGTGACTTGCCAGTGACTGACCTAGTAAATGACAGCGCCAGAACTGGAACCTGCTTGGCTCCTTTCACTGTACACCAATGGCCACTTCCACAGTCAGGAGGAAAACTTGACCTGAACTTTGCAGAGGGGGTGGGATGGGAATAACCAGACCAGAGGCCGGGGGAGCAGCACAGGAAATACTTAACGCAGCCAGCACTAAGTGTCACAGCGACACTCCTTCTTCCTCCTCCACCAGGCTTAGCACTTGGGACTTATCAGATGGCAGGTAGCTAAAAACCATCAGTGCCTTAAAAGGAGGTGGTAAAAGTTGGAGTTTCTGTGAGCCTTGAGCATTGCCATATCCAGTCGTTTTCACGTGATGAGTCACATTCACGCACATCCGCCTTTGAGCCCCTGTGGCCATCTCCATGTGGTTGTGAGCCGCGCCACCCCGTGAGCACACCGGAAAGGAAGAAAGTCCTGCTAATAACACGAGCGGCGCGAAGCAAGGGCATCATTCCCACGGCAAGGAAAACGCCCGACTTCCGCGGTGTGCCCTCTGTCCGTCCACTTCCCCTCAGTCCTTCTCACCAGTGTCCCGCCCCAGGCTTTAGTGGTTACTTGCAGGCTTGTCTCAATAATACTGTCCTAGCAACTTTAAAGGAACAAAGTTTCCATGTTAAAAGCACTGGGACTCCCAGGACAAACAGTTATGGGTGACAGGAAGGCTAATGAGAGGGGGAATCTGCAGGCAAGGAAGGCAGAGTCCCCTGCTGGGAAATGGGGTTTCTCTCTGCAGAAAAAGCTGACAGAAGCCGTCATGCGAATTCAGAGGACCAGGTGCAGGAAACACAACACACAGTTGGATGTGACTGTCTGGAGGCTGGGAAAGGAATTCCCTCGAAGCAAAGGAGCCACCAGATTTCCTCTGGGTACCGCTCCACCGGGACTCAGCCAGCTGTGGTCCTAATCACCAAACTTTGCGGCAAGTGGTTGTAATGTCACACTTCTCCCCTTTTTAGGAGACCAAAGATTGGATGGGAATGGAGGGCAGGGAGACAGCTAAGTCAAAAAGCCCGTGTTATGTGCCCAGTCCGACGCTGAGTGCTTTACACGCTGCGTTTCAGTCCTACCCTAATCTTTCAGGGTAAGGACAGTTATCATCCCTACCTCCCATGTCAGGAAACCGAGGCTCACAGAAGTTTAACAGCCTGCCCAAGAGCATCCAGCCAGTGAGGGCGAGAGCAGCAATGCAAACTCAGATCTATCTGACTTTTTGATTTTGAATTTTTAAATGTCACCTGTGCTTTTTTCTGCTATGCCTCATCTCTTGTATGGGTTTTTTTAAAGCATTAATTTTTAAAGCACCCAATGATTGATTATCATTCAACAAATTGGCAGATCGTACCTATGTTCACTGTTATATTCTGAAAGAGGCTTTTTGTACCTATAGCTAATGTGTACCTATGTTGTTAACCACTCTTGACCCAGCAGAGGGATAGTGATGCTTCTTGAAAACCTTTGTTTCTCTGTCATCGTTGCCCCTTCTGCTATGCCATGCCTTCTGTGTACTTAATGACTTGATTTCTAAGCGACCTCACAGGTAGCATTTTCTGCCCAGTCTGTCCCTTGGTCAGGATTAGCAAACAACCAAGAACACTGCATGGCTCACTCGGAGGACCCAGTGGACAGTGTGGGCTCAGGGCCGAGCCACTGACTAGACGTGCTCCCAGGGCACACAGCCTCCAAGCTACCTAGGTTGGGTTCTGGGGGAAACAGGAGCCTGTGGCGCAGCCCATGACCACAGTTCAGGGGCTAGGTGTGATCGGGGGGACTTCTCTAGGCAGCGTCACACAGAAACCCATGCACAGCACCAAAGTGTGCTCTGAACTTCATTCCACTTGTCTGTTCACTTTCTTGGGGCAAGTAAAATAGTGGCCCTTGTCTTGAACAGGCGTGGATCAAGTTTCACTCTCATGTTTCAGGATTTGATAGAAAAGTCTGTGATTCTTATATCTGGGCCATTCATGCCTTGGCAGACTTCAGCCATTCCATATTTCATTTATTCAACAAACACTCCCGAGCACCTGCTGTGCACCAGGCCTAGTTGGGGGGCTAATGTACCCAAGAGGAGTGTAATACAGCCTCTGCCCTTAGGGAGCTCAGAGTGGAGACACACACACTGCCAGTTGTAACCCAGGGTGGATTACAGTCTGTCGCAAAATGAAACAGAAGTCCTCCACGAGGGGGTGCCATCCAAACTGAGTATTGCATGATGCACCCACGTGGGGTGGGCAAAGAGGACAGGAATGGGCCTTCTCGGCCAAGGGTTAGGGCGTGAAGCCACTGTGGGCAGGCACAGCCCAGTTGGTGTTTCCCCAAGTATAAAGTGTAAGATAGAGAGAAAGCAGCACGAGCAAGGCTGGAAAGGAGCTGTGAGCAAGCTGGAGCCAGACCTGGAAAGTCAGGTTAAGGAGCTCGGGCCTTCCCCTGGAGGAAATGGAGGCAGCATTCTTTTTTCTTTTCTTTAATAGTATTACAATGTTAATCGGGGAACATGGGGGAAAAATAGTATTGCAATGTTAATTTTGTTTTATTATTATTTTATTTCAGGTTAATATGAGGGCACATAGAATTAGGTTACATTGTTTGTAAGGTAAAGTCCAAGTTGTAGTTGAGTCCTTCACCCAGGAAGTCCAAGTTCAAGTCCAAGTTGTAGTTGAGTCCTTCACACAGGAAGTATCCCAAGTCCCTGTATATTGCACCCATTAGGTGGGAACTTACTAAACCTCCTCCCTTTTTGTCCCTCCTCCTCCTTGTGTTTTTCTCTCATGTGGGCCTATAGTTGTTAATCTACTAGTTTCCATTTAGTATTGAGTACATGGGATGCTTGATTTTCCATCTATGGAAATACTTGAGATAATTAAGATAATGTTCTCCAAATCCTTCCAGGTAAATACAAAAGATACAAAGTCTCCATCTTTTTTATGGCAGAACAGTACTTCATGGTATACACATACCACAGTTTATTAATCCATTGATGGGTTGAAGGAAATGTAGGTTGTCTCCACATCTTTGCAATTATGAATTGGGATGCTATAAACATTCAATTGCAAATATCCTTATGGTGAAAATGATTTTTTTCTTCTGGGTAGATACCTAGTAAGGGGATTGTGGGACCAGATGGAAGGTCTACTTTTAGTTCTCTGAAGGTTCTCCATATTTCTTTCCAAAAAAGCTGTACTAGTCTGCAGTCCCACCAGCAGTGCCTAAGTGCCTTTCTCCACACCCATGCCAGCATCTGTGGCTTTGGGAGCTTGTGATGTGGGTTTTTCTCACTGGATTTAGGTACTATCTCAAAGTGATTTTGATTTGCATTTCTCCAATGATTAGGAATGATGCACATTTTTTCATAAGTTTATTGGTCATCATCTGTCTTCTTAGGAAAAGGTTCTGTTTCTGTCTCTTGCCCAGTGATTAAAGGGGTTGTTTGCTCTTTTCTTGTTGATTTGCTTGAGTTCTTTGTAGATTCTGGTTCTTAGCCCTTTGTCAGATTCATAACATGTGAATATCTTCTCCCATTCTGAAGGTCGTCTGTTTACTTTGCTGATTGTGTCCTTGGCTGTGCAGAAGCTTTTAAGCTTAACCAGGTCCCATTTATTTATTTTTGTTGTTGCTGGAATTGCCAGTGGGGTCTTCCTCATAAATTCTTTCCCAAGGCTGATATTATTAAGAGTTTTTATCATTTCATGTCTTAGATTTAGATCCTTTATCCAGCATGGGTTATTTTTTATAAGTGGTGAGAGGCGCATGTCCAGTTTCAGTCTTTTACATGTGGCTAACCAGTTCTCCCAGCACCATTTATTAGTGATTCTTTTCCCAGTGCATACTTTTATTTGGTTTATTAGAGATCAGATGGCAATATGAAGCTTGTTTCATCTCTACTCCTGGAAGAGGCATTCTGGGTTTTTAAACAGCCTGCCTGGTGTTCGTAAAGATCACCCTGTACTGTCCTAGGGTGGAGAGACCCTGGAGGCAGGGAGCCCAGCAGGGGGCATTTAGTTCAGGGAGAATGACATGGAGTTCTGAAACCAGGGAGCAGACAAACTGGGGGACCATTTGGAATATTCAGGAAAAATAAAGTTGGTAAGACCAGGCACTGATTGTGAAATTAATCATCATACCTGCCCACTCAGGGATCATTGTAACTGCCTTCCTCAGGCCTCAGCAAGTCCCAGTCTGACCAGAAGTACAGGCCATCTTGGGAGCCCAGGAATCCTTTGGGCCAGACCCTAATGAGCCTTTTGTTCAGTGCACACCCCACTGCTATTCCCCCTAAAGAGCAGGATGTGGGCTGAGGATGGAGACACTGCTTGGACGTCCAAGTCTGACTGTAACTCTCCCACCCAGTACCTCAGCCTGCATCCCTGGGCTGTAGACAATGTTTACACTCTTGGGTCATGAAGCCTGCCTCCCCTGAGTTGCAAGTACCCCCCATCACCCAGGAGTTCTACAGAAGAGTAGGGGAGCACACTCGACCCAGAAGTCCTCACCCTTCTCACTCACCAGCCTTAGAGGTGCACTCTGCCAATCACTGTTTTCCTAGCAAAAGTTTTCTTTTCTCCTATAAACTTAATAGTTTAAATGATAACTCTTTGAAATTATACTTAAACACTCAAACAATATAAGATGCAAACTTAAGGGGAAAGAAACCAAAGGGAACATAGGCATCAGATTTCTCAGAACACAAGGGAATATTATGCAGCCATAAAAAAAGAGACTTCACATCTTTTATGTTGACCTGGATGGAGCTGGAACATATTCTTCTTAGTAAAGTATCTCAAGAACGGGGGGGAAAGTATCCAATGTACTCAATATTACTATGAAATCAATATATCACTGCCTACACGCTCATACGAATGGGGGGATATGGGAGGAGGGAGGGTATTCGGAGGGACCTCACCTAATGTGCACGATGCAATGTTTCATTTCGAAACAATTAAGAAATGAGTATAACTGTGATGGACGTGTTACTTAGTTCAGTGTAAGCATTTCACATTGTATATCGAAGCAGTACCTTGAACCCCATAAATGCATCAATGTACAAAGTTGTGATTTAATAAAAAACAATTTAAAAAAAAATAAAGGTGTACAAGTGGGGAGGGGTGAGATAGCCCAGCGGCTGCTGCTGAGATCCCAGAACACCTCCTCTCTATGGTACCTTCATCTGGGAACGCAGGCAGGCCTCGAAGGCCAGCTGCAGAGTTCAAAGACAGGGAATCAGAGAAATTAATCAGCCACCCTGGTGGCTGGAGGGAGCTCTGGTTGCTCCTGGAAATGGGTAATGACAGCTGCAGCAGGAGACCTCCCTCTTAATGAGGCAGCAGCCAATTAACAGAGCAAATGTATGAGGTGTTCCTGCAGAATGATGGGACGTCTCCTGTTCTCCCATGGCCCTGGGTCCCGTCAGTCAGACTGGCAGATACATGACTTAAGTTAATTGGAGAAAACCTCCTTCCAGGGAAGTGGGCACTGGCTTGTCGTTTAATGGAACTGACCCAAGAAAGAATACATCCTTCAGAAAAGCTCCCTCTCTCCTCTACCCTACTACCCCGGAGCCTCCTAGAATCTCAGAGCCAGAGGGTGAGGCTGGGCAACTGGAAACCCGAGAGTGTTAGCAGGAAAGGGAGAGTGTTAGCAGGAGAGGGAGGCTCTCCTCAGCCATCCAGGTGGTGTCTGGACAGGTCACAAGAGTCTGGGCTCTGGGATGACCAAAAGGAAGTGCAGGGGATGGGCTACAGGACAGGCTGTGCCTGGGGGACATTTGAACCTCTGTCCATGTGGGCACACAGGCCTGGGCCAGCTGAAGGAGGACAGGGTGAGAGTTAGGGGAAACACCCGAGTATCACCAGGCAGTTGCAGACTCTCCCCCCCTCCTTCTCTCTCTCTCCCCATCCATCTCCCTCCCTCTCTCTCCCTCTTCCTACCTCTTTTTCCCTTCTCCTCCCAGTACCCTCCTTTCTCTCTCCTCCTCATCTTCTCACTCCTCTCACTCTACCCTCCTTCCCCACCCCTCCCCACGGAGTCTGAGTTGAGTGTGCTCACACACACACATCTCTGAAACAGGTGGCTGAAAGTAATGTTTCTCAGTTAGCTGGGAGTATTTACTGCAAGGCACAAGCTACTAGTTTTAACTTTATACTGATTTAAGAAATTTCCCTAGCAGAGTTTGGACACAGCATGAAATAGTTAATTGGGAATGAAACTACCCCAATCTGACTTTTCGTGATTGATGAATGCGTCAATGCCACATAAGCTAGTAAGTTTGTCTTTTGTTGGAGGAATCCCTCTCTCCAATTTTCTAAATAATCAGTCTGGATCATAAGTAAATGACTAATTCAACAAGCAAATGCTTTATTTCTCAGTATTCTTGCCTCCAGTTTTAAGTCAGAGGAGGAGGAGAAGTTATGGGGGAACGATGAAAGCTAACAGTCATTGCAGGTAGGTGGAAATTATTGCCCACGTTGTAAAGAAGAAATGGAAGTTTCAGGGGCGTGCTAGGTTGTGCCGCAGTAACAAACAACTACAAAATCTCAGAAACCCGCTAAAAGCTTTTTTCTCAATCCCTGTTCATCCAACATGGGTCAGCAGGGGCTCAGCTCACACACCCACATCAACATGGGCTTCTGCAGCCCTCACTGATGGGGAGGGACATGGTGAGTAGGACGCGCTGTGTAGAGCCTGGGCTTGAGACCTGTTCCCTTACTTTCCCATTTCATTGGAAAAGCGAGTCACACGGCCATGTCAGAGGAGCTGTGTGTAGCTCTCCATGGAGGCCAGAGAGCACAGAGACCCTGCTTCCTCATGGCCTTCCTCAGTCCACAGCCTCCCTGCCAGTTCTTACCCTCATGTGGAAATTGTGTGCTTATAGGAGCACCTGAACCCTACCCCTGGGATGCTACCACCAAAGGCTGCGCCAGGTCAGAGGGTCCAGGAAATGTGATCTAGAATCCCAGCTCTTCTACTCCCAAACTGCTTGTGACTTAACCTCTCTGAGCATCAGTTTCCTGATCCATAAAATAGAACTAATAAATAGTACCCACTGCACAAGAGCTCAGTGAGGATTAGGCATTGGTACTATTTTTGTTACCTTACGTTGCCAGTCCCGGTTTGTTTCAGATTTCGTTTCCAAGTGTCCAGGCAGTTTCACAAGTGGACAAGGTATCTAAGATTAGGAAGTGGGAGAAGATAGCTTGGCCTGCACAGCTGAGCGGTAGCGGGCGTGCCCATCAGAGCCACAGAGACGCACCAGCAGGTCTGGGGGCCCTCTGTGAGCAGCTGAGCTGTGAGAAGACGCCAGGCACTGGGAAATGTGGCCATGAGGAGTGGAGAACAAATGAGGTCACTGGCAATGCTGTAGGTGTTTGCACACAATTGCCCAGGCCAGACTGTTTTCTGGGCTCCCCCATGCCCGCTTTGGTTAAAGTCACACGTGAGACCATATATGCAAATGGTGCATACGCACAGCCCCGGCACGACACATTCCTGGATGGGAGTACATTGCAAAAGCAATTAGCTGCATTCTCCATTGAGTCTGGGCCCCTCTCTAGTGCTGAGGACAATCCCTAGTGAGGCTGTAAATTCTGAAAACAGAGCACAAGAGCTAATGGGTTTAAGGCTAGAAGAAGACAATCTCCTTAAGTATAGTTTATGTATGTCCTGGTTATTACATCTACATTTAACTTTTTGCCCACCAGGTATCCTCAATACCTAAACAGCGTATTCTTTTCTTTTACAAAAAGAAGATGCTCTTTTATGTTTTGTATCAGAGCAATTTAACATTTTTATCATCCCAAAAGAAATTACATCAGTCTTACACAAATTGCTTCCCAGTGACCAAACTTGCCATCTCTGAAGCCTGCAGGAGCGTAAGAGTAGCCACAAATTAATATTGTGTGGGTCATCCTGAAAGACCTCACCTTGCGTCCCAGGGTTACTGCACTGAGCCCAGGCCTGGACCTGGGGAAACGTACTCGTATGTGGTCTTTGTCCCTTGGTACAGTATTAGGCCAATGAATTGGAAGATCGTGAGTAATGTCCTCCGCTCACAGAACTATACAGACCAGATGTACCTTGCACTGACATATTCCCTGCCTGACACCAGGCCTGGCCCAGATCGAATGTGCAGGAAACACTTGCTAAGGAGATGAAGGAATGACAGTGAAGGGGGCAGGGGATGGCGGCAAGCCAGCTTTCACTTAGGTCAGCAAAGCAGCAAGCAGTTAATGACTGCAAAGCCGTGAGGGACTAAGGAAACCTCTGAGAACAGGACTCTGCTGGGTTGGTCACATGTCGGTGTCACCTGTGCGGATGTACATGAATCCAACTCTGCCTTTCCTGGGTGTGACAGGAGCGTCCTGGTCTGTGTCTGCTGCCACAGCCTGTCCTCTTCCTCCGACTTCTTGCGCAAGGTCCCTGAGATCCTTGCACAGAGCTGTGTCCCTGTGCAGGGCCCACCAAGTGGCGTGCTCACAGGCTTGGAAGGGAAGCCACTTGTTGAAAATCTTCTTCTTAATTTTTTATTCTAAACTATGACACACAGACAATGGGATAAAAATGTACACAGGCAGTTAAAAGAATGATCAGTAAGAGGAGCCATGCTTTGGGGATTAGGCTGTACTTCAGAAATACACCCTGTCCCTCGGGCCCCGCCCATTCACATCCTCCTCCCTGCCTTGACAACTACTGTCCCGACTCCTGTGACAACCATTTTCCAGATTTTCTTTATAATCATCTACATTGGTGTTTATAAATGTGTCTCAACATGGTTTACTTTTTCTTGGTTTTGCACTTCATATAAATTGAATTGCACCATGGTGTTCTTGTGGTTTATTCCTTCACTCAGCATCATGTTTGTAAGACTTACACATATTAAATTAAATATAGCATAGCTTGTTTATTTGGGGTGCTGAATATCCCTTTATCTGAATACACCACAATTGATCCATTCTACTGCTGACAGCCAGCACTCGGGTTCGTTCCCATCTGCAGCTACTCCAAGTGACACCGGTGGAGCCATTCTGAGACGTCTTCCTGCGCACCTGTGCAGCTGCTCCTCCAGGAGGACCCCTCCCCACCCTCCCATCCCCCCACCCCCGGCAGTGGCTGCCTGTTCTTGCTAGATACTGCCATCCTCTGCTCGGAAACTGTGACCAGTTTTACCCTGAAAACAGCAGCATGTGAGAATCCCGTGCTTCCCATCCTCACTAACACTTGTGATACTAAACATTTTTTTTTTTTATTGAATCATAGCTGTGTACAATAATTCAATCATGGGGTACAGTGTGCGGGCTTGACATACAATGGGAGATATTTTCATCCACCTGATTGACATACCATTCATGAGATTTTCTCATTTACTATGTGAAAATATTTTTGATCCGTGTTTAGAAGTTTTCTCCTGACTCTTCAAATATGCACCACAAGTGTGATCTCGCCCTTTATCCTCTCTCCCTTAACCCTCCCCCTCCCCTTTCCCCATCTTCTTGTGCAATAAATGGGTTGTAGCCTTCACTTGAAAGATATAAATTTGCTTCAAATTAGGGGTGTATACATTGGATACTTTTTCTCCCATTCTAGAGATACTTTGCTAAGGAGAACATGTTCCAGCTTTGTTTAGATATTCCAATTACATATAAATTAGGTAATTTGATGTTGCCCTTAGTTCACTGATGTGCTTTCCTCCTCCTTCTCCTCTTTCTCCTCTTCTATTTCTCCTCATCCTCCTCTTCCTCAGCTCCTATTTCTTTTTGTCCACCACCTCCTTTTCCTTCTTTTTCTTTTTCATTTTTTTCCCCATCATTTGGGACAGTTTTTTTCTTTTTTCTGACACATAGTCTCACTGTGACACCCTTGGTTAGAGTGCTGTCGTGTCATAGCTCACAGCAAGCTCAAACTCTTGGGTTTAAGCAATTCTCTTGTCTCAACCTCCCGAATAGCTTGGACTACAGGTGCTTACCACAATGCCTGGCTATTTTTGGTAGCCATTGTTGTTTAGCAGGCCTGGGCTGGGCTCAAACTCACCAGCTTTGGTGTATGTAGCCAGCACCCTCACTACACTCATTACATTTGGGACTGAGCTACATTTGGGACAGTTTATATTACTGTGAATTCAAGTTCACTAATCTTTTATTCTATAATGCCTGAACTGCTATTAATCCTAACCAATGTACTTCTCATCTCAGACATTTTATTTTTTCTCCCTCTAAGTTTAATTTGTTTTTTTGTTATTGTTGCATTTTGAATGTTTCCTCTTAAGATTTTGATCATATAAAATACAATAATAGCCACTTTCTTAATGTCATTGCTTGATAAATTTAATATGCATTAATTTTGCATTGGTTTTGATTCATTGATTATTCTCTTTATTATAGGTCTGTTTTCTTGCTTCTTTTCATTTCTGGCAATCCTTGGTGGATGTCAGATATTGTCAATTTAACTTTGTTGGGTGTTGGCTATTTCTGTATTCATATAAACATCTTTGAGCTTTATTATGTTATATAGTTTTGTTATTTGAAAACAATTTGTTTATTTTTTGCCTTTTGATTTATTTGTTTAAGTGAAGCCAGAGCAGTGCTTAGTCAAGGAGTAATTATTGCCCACTGATGAGACAAGACCTTCCTGAATATTCAACCCAATTCTCCATATATTCCCCATAAGGTTTTCCTGTTTTTCTTTCCGACCTGTAGAAACTGGTTGTATTCCAAGTCCAATGTGAAAATCAGATCATGTTCCCTCTAATCCATTCAGAGATTTCTTCTCTTGCCTTAGATAGTGTTCAGTAGCACCTCTCTCTCCCTCTTGCTCTCTTGTCTCTCTCTCTTTCATTAGTCCTCTGCTAAATATTGAAGAATGTCTTTCTGCAGATCTCCCTGTGCATCTCTCATTTCTCTCCTCTCTAGCAGCTCATCCTATGAACTCTAATGACCTTGACTTTCCCAAGTTCTTAGTTCTGTCTCCTTAGTACAGGGAGTTTGTTAAGCTCCACTTCAGCTTTCCATTCCTGCACCAGCATCTGAACTCTTTCCTAGTAAAGTGAACCAGCTTACATTGTTCATTTATTGTCTCACTACCCCACCTGCTTTCCAAAGTCTTGAAACCACTATTTTATTTACTTTATTTGTTGTATTAGGTAGTTTTATGCAGGAGGATAAATTTGGTACCCATTGCTTCATCTTGGTCAGATATAAAAGTCTAAAATTTATTTATTTTTAATATGTATAAGTAATAATTGCACACATTTATGGGGGTACATGTGATACTTTGATACAAGCATATAACATGTAATGATCAAGCCAGGTAATTGGGATACCCTTAGCTTAAGCATGTATTACTTATTTGTGTTAGTAACATACTCCTTCCCCTTTTTCAGTTTTGAAATATACAATAAAGTACTATTAACTAGAGTTGAGCTATTGTGCTACCAGATACTATATTTTATTTCATCTATTTAACTATATTAAAATATATTTTTAAAAAGCCATACCCATAGAATGGTTTCTGATTGGTCCTGCCCAAGTGCAGGTGAATTTGTGAAATGGACCTGCTCGAATGTGCCTTTTTCTATCAGCCCTGAGTCCTGTTTTCTACTGGTAAGAGATGTTCATTCTAAGAAAGATTCTTCGTTATTTGGTTTTCCTCCTAGGGTTCATCATTTGCTCTTCTTGAATCTTATCAGGTCATAAAAACAGTTTTCTCTTTACAAAGAATATTTAAACTTTGTCATTCTTCTTACAGACTTCAGTTCTTCACAAGCTGACATTATCATTACCTTTATCTAATTCAGTGTCATAGAAACTCAAATCTTAGACAATACTCACAGTGTTTAAAAAGGCTAGCATCTATAAATAATTTCCTACCTCACTCACCCTTATACATTTTTATGAAGACAACATTGTTTCTACAGTTTCCTGACAAATGAAGGTAAAAATTATTTTAGTCCAAAAGTTGTTGAAGATACAGTTTCACCTTCCCTTGTAAACCATTTCAAATTTCCTTCTCTAGTCTGAAAGTCTCATGACCAAGCTATGGTACGGGCCTTGTCTTGAACAATTACAGCATGATGAAAATATTGAACAGGCTTCCATGGTGGGAAGAATTTGATTGTCAAAACTAAAGTGTTATCTATGGAAGTCCATGGTGTTTTTTAACAGTGAATCTACCTGCTATTTTCTCTCTTTCTGTATCTCTCTCTTTCTCTCTCTCCTGCATCTCCTGGCTACCCAGGCCTCAGCTCCATGGGAACACATTGTTACATACTGACTCCCCAACTCTGTAATAGGGCTGTTTATGGTTCACTCAGCTTTCAGTTGTGAAACATGGGGTTCAAGCTGTGAAAATCTAATCTAATCTTCTATGCAAAGATGAGGAAGTTGAGGTTTAGGAAATGGATGGGACAGCCTTAAAGAAAGATGGAGACTTTACCTCTTTCATGTTTACATGGCTGGAGCTGGAACATATTCTTCTTAGCAAAGTATCTCAATAATGGAAGAAAAAGTATCCAATGTACTCAACCCTACTATGAAGCTAATCTATAGCTTTCATATGAAGGCTAAAACCCAGTTATAGCACAAGAAATGGGGAAAGGGGCAAAGGAGGGGAGGGGAGAGGGAGGACGGGTGAAGTGAGGGTGATTGGTGGGATCACACTTACGGTGCATCTTAGAAGGGTACAAGTGAAAATTACTAAATGTAGAATATAAATGTCTTCATATAGTGATTAAAAGGCCATGAAAGCTACGTTAAATAGTTCAATGAAAATATTTCAGATTGTGTATGAAGTCAGCACATTGTGCCCCATGATTGCACCAATGTACACAATTATGATGTAATAAAAAAAATAAATTCAAAAAAAAAAAGAAATGGATGGGACAACTTGTCCCACAATATGCTTATAACCAAACAAGAGGTAGAATGCAGCATTCTTACCCCACTACTAACAAAGTTAAGTAACATGGTCACAAAGGCAAGCTCTCCAGAAAATATTGATGAGGAAGGGTATCATTTGCATCCTTTCATATTGTTTTCATAGGATTATAGCAATGAAAGCATTTCTTTGAGTGACCTCATTACCAAGGCAGTTAATTAGGCCTTCAATTTAATAGCTTTGTTTGTTTGTTTGTTTTTAGTTTCTCTGCTCAGGCTTCTTTGCCAAGAGTCTTAGAATTGAAAATTAATAATTACTATATTTACAATAGCAAGATGGAAATAATATTTTACATTGGTGTAGCACTATATACTTTTATAAACACTAGTACTTTTGTTTTCTCATTTGATTCTACAGTAGAAACTGGTCATTTTGGACCATCCAACACTCAACACCAATTCTCTCTAATTTCCAAGTATGTGTGTGGTGGTGGGGGAGTGGGTTTAAAAAGTTATTTCTCCCCTATTGTGTGGTATCTCAGCAATTGCAGACCAAGTTACCCTGCCTGCCTACTACAGAGACCAAAGTGTTGCCATGAAATTTCTTCCTTCAGATCCTTTTTGTAGCCTTTGTACAACCAAAGAGAAGTCACGGGACTCAAATTTTTCCATTCAGCTTCTCTTCCAGGACTGCAAATGTTGAACATGGTGGCTCCAAACTGAGGACAAGTTTAAAGGTCACTCATTTGGGTTGCAATACATATAAAACTAATGCATTGACAGATTGCACCATGATTATCAGATGTTACATGTGTATTATTAAAAGCCAACTAATATCGTATATTCCTTTGAGAATGTGGGTCCACACATGCAGCAAGATAGTAGTGAGCAATATTTCATAACTATGACACATTTCTTCTTCCTCTGGATTCTTTTTTCAGTTTTCTTCATTAAGTGGACACATATGTCAGCAGCTTGCTTGAAATGGAGCTCCATCAAATCTGAGGTGCACACTCAAAGTGAGTCTCCCCAGCGTGATTGATGACAGTACTTATCAGATTAGACAGTCCCTAACTACACAATGTGTACACAGTCAATAGAGAACATTGGAACATATTCAATTTATTTATACCCTGGGATGACTTTCTTTGTGGTGCAAGGTTCTGACATTGTTTTCTCCTGACCCTCTGCTGTATCAGTGTTATTCTCAAGTGGAAAGTCATAGAAAGTTTTTCTCCTTTAGATTGAAATTAGAATTCCAATTCTCTAAGATACCTGATGACCTTTTAATAAAGACCCTTTTTATTGCTTATACTAGATAAAATAGTTTTGTTGTGTATAACAAAAGTGTCAGAAATGATACACATCCTCATGCTACCTGTAAAAGTTAGTCAAGGCTGGGATTAATATAAATGTTTCTATGTAATAAACTTGAAGTGTAGAGAGATTCAATCAGCATTCAAAGGTTACACAGTGAGTTAGGAACAAAGTTAGAATTGTGATTTATTTCTTGGCTTCTATTTATTTGTGTTATCTATATAGACTGAAGTCCTTTTTAAAGTATGTCATAAACGTTTAATTTAATCTCCAGCTTAATTGCCAGGAGGGTTCTTAAAGCCAGGGTTCTGGGCAGGCTTGTGTCCCACCAAATTTCAGATGTAGAAAACTGAACCTTATATGTGATTGCACTTGAAGACGGAGCCTTTCCAGAGGTACTTAACATTAAAAGAGGACATAAGGTGAGCTGTAATCTGATCTGACTTACATCCTTACAAAAAGAGGAGAGATACTGGACATGCCTACACAGAGAAAACACCATGTGAAAATACAGCAACAAGACAGGCACCGACTAGTTAAAGAGAGTGTGGCCTCTGGGGAAATCAAACCTTCCAGCACCCTGATTTTGGACTTGTACCCTCCATAACTATGAGAAAATAGATTTCTGCTATGTAAGCCACCCAGCCTGTGGTATTTTGTTATGGAAGCCTTGGCATACTGATATTGCTCGAGTAGAACACACACCATCTAGGAAGAAAAGATGGTAGGTCATGTATATCCCAGTGATTCTCAAAGCACAGTACCTGGACCAGCAGCATCAGCATTGCTAGGAAGCTTATTAGAAATCCAAAATTTCAGGCCCACCCCCAGATCTACTGAATTAGAAACTCTGGGAGTGAATGCAGCAGTGGTGACTTAATAATACCTCTGAAGTTGATGCCCACTAAATTTAAGAACCACTTATCTATCAATTCTCATTGATGATTTGTTGAGGGCTGATCTTGGATGCATTAATACACCTATACTTCTAACTTGCCAGGTAGGTTAGCAGAGTGGGTTTCAAATGCTAGAAAAAGACGTCACCCAAAGAGATGCAAACTCACATTTGGAAGGCTAGCAGATGTGCAATGAAATGATGGGCTCAGGTGGAGACAGGTGAGGTAGAACCTGCTAAACTAACCTTGATGACAACAATGATAATAATGTACAAGAATTCTGTCATGTGGCATTTGTAATTGGCAGCACTTCTTTGCAACCCTTTATGTTCTTTCTTTGAAATCTGAAATTTCTGAATGACTAAGCTTTGTCTCTCCAAGTACTTGGTAATATCTTTGGGTGCAGCAGAGCAGGAAAGAGGAAAACCTCTATTATATAATCAGAATCTTAAGTTTATTTAATCTTTGCAATAATCATAAAAAGTAAATATCATCAACCTAATTTTACAGTTGAGAAGGTTGAGATATAAAGGAACTTGGCCTATAAGGGTAAGTGGCAAAGCTAGGATCTGAATCTTCACATATCTAATGACAAAAACCTATGCCCTATCCACTGTCTGGCACTTTAGGGAGTTCATATATCTCAAGTGTAATATATTGAGACTTTTTTCTTTTTGAGATTGCTGAAAGATTCACAATGTTAGCTTTGATTTGTAAACTTTCATTTAACATGAATGTTAGATGATATTACTATCTAAGATAGTAACTATCATGAGTACTGATATTTTCTCAAAAGGCAAAGAAATGGTCACTATTACAGATGGATGTTTCTAGGAGACAGAAAAATTAATCTCTAGGTCTCAAATGCAATCATATTTTAACTTTACCTCCATTTGGGGGGGGGGCGGAGGGGAATCAAGACATTAGACAATCAGGACTTGTATAGTCTCTCCTCATTAATTGTATAAGTCCAGGCCACTTGCTACACTGTTTGTTGCCTGGGAGAGATTTTGTCAACATTGAATAAAATACTTTCTGACACACCTTTCTCCCCCCCACCCCAGAGTTGTCCTTATAAAAAGCAGCTCAGTGACAAATAAAGCTTTGCAATTTTGGCATCTGTTCTTATGGTTAAACTTAGGATTCTTCTTTAAAACCATGTTTTTTTTTATTTGTCTTAATGTGCACAGAATACTTCTACAAGTAAGAGTCACATGGCTTCTCACTCAGTATTTTTTTAGGTCCTCTTAAAGAGGTCTGTAGACCTCAGAGAGACAATATTTTAAAATCATACACTAACCAGCCTTCAGAATTAACAAATATCTGTCCAGCTTTACTGCATGATGTGATGTTATACAAAAAATAAATAAAAATATATTTTTATAAATATGAATATATATTATACAAATCTATATACATGAGTGTATGCATTTTGGCATATGATTATGAAGCCATTGTTATATCAGCTAGGGTTTCCTGCATTTTCCTCAAATTTCTTATGATAGATTTGAATAAAGTTGTTTTCAGGGGCCTAATTTCTTATCCTTATTGTATTAAACTCTAGTACTATCTCCATGAGTTTTGTGAACTACTGAGGACTCTTCCTGTCTGTCTATCTATCTAAAGCCTTTGAAAAACATAAAATTGTGTGGCTCATTTTAATCATTTCCCAATTATGTTAAACATTTACCCATGTCATGTTATGATGTTAATTTCTACACAGTATTCTAATATAATTGATGCAACTTATACTTCAATTTTAAAGACTTAGTTTCTTTTCAACTCAATATTATTCTTGCACAGTCTTCCACATTCACATTTTTCAATTCATCATTTTTTTTTTTTTAGAATAAGTTTCTAGTGCCAGAATTGCTGGGTCAAAGATTATACTCATTTGAAGGCTTCTACCATATATATATACTGGTAATGGTGGTAAGAGGCACTGAATTGTATTCTCCTTAGTAGAGGGTGGGAGATTTGATTCCCAAAATTCTAAATCTAGACATATTTCTTTTTTTCTCCTCTTTCACTTCTTAGACCAAATTAGACCCCTGTCCTGTCTAAGCCTTTGGCACAAAATGAGGATTCCAGAGAAGAAGATAACTGAAATAGGAAGAAGAAATAAATAAATATTGCACAGAAACACACAACACATAGATGCATTTTTCTTCATTTACCTTGTAAATTAAATTCTTCAACATTGATAAAAATATATCTTTTTCTGTCTGACTCAATTTAGCCTGTGAAGCATTATGAAATTTTTAAGATGAAAACTGCCATTAGCTTCTCGAATGTAAGCTTAGGCTTATTGGACACATATTATATGCATGCTTAGTAACATTTAACAATTACTCATCAAATCTGTGCTCAGTGTGAGACTATGCCTGGCACTGGGCAATGATGGAGAAAGAAATGACTATAACACGGGCTCTGCCACTGCAAGATCACAACTTAGTAAATGATTGTGGCTACAACCAAAGGCCCACTGGGTATACCAAGGCTGTAACAGAGTTCTAAAATTCAGTGACAGAACAGAGAAGTACTAGTGCTATGTCTTAGTTCATCTTATGCTATGAAAACAAAATACCACAGACTGGGTAATTTTTGAAGAAATGAACTTATTTGGCTCACAGGTTTAGAAATTGGAAAATCTGAGAGTGTGCCACTTGCACCTGGTGAGAGCTTCTTTCTGTGTTATAACACAATGAAAAGGCATGATGTGGTGAGCACAAGGAAGAGAGGGTGAGATCATATGAAATAGAAAGAAAATGGAGAACATGTTCCAGCCCCATCCATGTCACTATGAAAGAGGAAAAGTCACCATCTTTCTTTAAGGCTGCATAATATTCCATGGTATACATGTACCAAAGTTTATTGATCCATTCGTGTATCGTTGGGCTCTTGGGCTTCTTCTGTGACTTAGCAATTATGAATTGGGCTGCAATAAACAATCTGGTGCAGATATCTTTGTTGTAATGTGATTTTTGGTCATCTGGGTATATACCAAGTAAAGGAATTATAGGGTCAAATGGCA
>CAUYRH010069835.1:0-16292 GCA_963574655.1 Perodicticus potto | reverse complement strand
CCCACTCTGAATAGTAGTGATAGAGGAGGACCCTGCCCCCCACTCTGAGTGGTAGTGATACAGGAGGAGGACCCTGCCCCCCACTCTGAGTAGCAGTGATAGAGGAGGACCCTGCCGTCCCCCCCACTCTGAGTAGTAGTGATAGAGGAGGACCCTGCTGCCCCGCCCTCCCCCCCCCTGCTGATTCACTTGAGCTTGTGCTTGGCCAGAGCAAAACAAAATATCCTTCCAGTGATGATTCTCTGCAGCCACTGGGGTGGGGGTGAGGGGGTGGTGGTGGTGAAGTGGCCCCCGAGTGTTAGCTGTCCATACAGAATAAGACACAGCAGCCCTCATGTCCGTGTCTGCTTCCCGGAGTAGTGAGGCAGTGACGAGGGTGACACAGTGGGCAGAGTGCAGTGAGGCAGAGGAAACACCTGAGCTCCTGGACATGCCCCACCCCAGCCCAAGCAGAGTGAGGTGCGAGCCCCCGGGTTAGGTAGGGATGTCTTCTGTAGGTGCCTCTTGTGTGACTGAAACTGTCAAGGGTAGAAAAAAGACAAAGCACCTGGCTGCCAGGAGTTTACTCTGTTTTAAAGACCACCGGCCCTTGTCAGCCAAGCTCAGCATTTGTGCACCTCGTTTATATTATTGTTCTGTCTCAAATAAGCGCTACAGCATCAGAGTCAGGGAAAAGACATGTCAGGGACATGTGTTCATCCCTGTAGAATTTGTGGCTCTCAAATCACGTCACTCTGTGCCCTGCGAGCAGGCAGCTGTGGGAGTGGGCAGCTCCGTGGCCTGCCCACCTACCTGTGCCAGCAGACGACCCCTCAGGTTCACTTGGCTGTTCTTCACGACAGCAAAGCAGCACAGTTTTTCTTCTCTCTTAAAGAATAAGAGTAGTTGATGATTGTCGTGGCAGGAGGGCTGCGTGGATGACAGCAATCCCATGAGAATATCAGGTGGCCCCTAGTGGGCTGGTCCCTGCAATTCCATGTTGAACAGTCTCAGCAGCCAATTTATTTTCAAATATGAATGATGTCATTAAATGTCTTTCCTCCTCCTGTGTCAGAAATAGAGATGCTGGTGGATGACCCCCGGGACCTGGAGCAGATGAATGAGGAGTCCCTGGAGGTCAGCCCAGACCTGTGTGTCTGCATCACGGAGGACATGCTCCTGTCACGGACGCTGAACGGACACTCCGGTGAGCTCCTGCGGGACGTTCTGCTTCTGAAAAGCAGAAAATAGAAGGGATGGGTGGGAGCTTTGTGGGGAAGGAGGGAAGGCTGAAATACGAGTGTCCCCGGGTCCGGGTCGTAGACTACGGGTCGGGGGCCTCTGCGGAAGAAGAAACGCTCTCAGGGTTGGGGACGCTGACGGAAGGCGGCTGTGGAGTCGGGCTCTCTGCCTTCCTCACCGCTCTGATCAGAGTCACGCAGCGCATCTGGAGGAGCCTTGGAGACCCTCAGTCTGGCCTCCTTTTTATAAGAGCAAACCGTTGGATTAGAGAAGACAGAGTCCATGGCTAGGGACAGAAGTCTGGCCTCCGGGATTGTGTTGTGACTGATTTTCCCATGCTGTTGTACTGGTACAGGAGTCTGGGAGAAAAAATGTCAGAAAGGGTTGACCTAAAAAGAACTTTGAAACTCCATACTGGTAGGCGTTCTCTAAGCATACTTTCGCTATGATTTTTCACTATAAAGTTATGTGTATAATACATGTTTCTCTTGTATGGAAAATACTGTCTTAAAAAAAAAAAAACAGGTAGCGGTATGGCCTTTGCTTTTAAACCTCAGTCACTTCTAACTGCTCTGTCATTTGTCATGAATTAGTCTCTGTCCTTTAGAAAATGTACCTTAGGAACCACCACTGTTGAAGTGGCCCAAGTCCACATCCTGCTGCCATTCCTGGCTTGGATTGAATGAAAGGCTCTGGTACAGCTGGGCAACATGTCGCTGCCCTGCCCGACCAGCCCCTGACACTGTGAACCTTTCCGGGAGCAGGACCTGCACACAGTCCCCATCCTCCTGGCGCTCTGCAAGAGCATGGAGTGCCTTTCATCTCAGGGTGCCATCTGCCAGCCCACACAGCCACCGGGACCACGGCCCCAGGTGCTCTGCCCGGAGCAGAGCTGCTCCCGGCCCAGCAGGACTCAGCTGGCTGTGCTCCGGCCGTGCTTAAAGAGTCCACGTGCAGACTTTGCCCCTTCTGCCCATTCGCTTTATGATATTCCATTTTCTTTTTACAAATATATTCTAGTATATTTGAGCTATAAATTCACAGCTGTGTATATGCACGCGAGGGGTGCATGGGTAGCTCTCTGTGCATCGGTGTTTGTGGAGGGGAAATGGTCTGAGACAGTGTGTGGGAGACTTCCTCTGGGAAGGGGCACCAGGGAAGCTGTCTTGCACTTTGTGTTTTTACAGAGGGCACCAAAAAGATGTGTATGTGGTTTAAGAAAGGAGAAGCTGTGCTGAAATTGTAATGCTGGGTATATGCCCACATTATTTGTTACCTTGTATACAAGTTTGTCTTGTATCTCTTCTAATCACAGCATCACTTGAGTATTTTAATACAGTGTTTTCCTTTCTTAAAATGTGTATACATTTTTTGGCACCCTCTGTATATTTCTACATTTAATTTTTGTAAGCTTATTAATTTTGTAATTTTATTTTACTTTTTTTTTTTTTGAGACAGAGTCTCATTTTGTCACCCTGGGTAGAGTGCTATGGCATCATAGCTCACAGCAACCTCTAACCCTTCAGCTTAAGTGATTCTCTTGCCTCAGCTTCCCAAGTAGCTGGGACCACATGATGCCGGCTATTTTAGAGACGGGGGTAACTCAGGCTGGTCTCGAACCTGTGAGCTCAGGCATCCCACTCGCCTCGGCCTCTAAGAGTGCTAGGATTACAGTCATGAGCCACCATGCCTGGCCTAATTTTATAATTTTAAATAGAAATAAAATTTAAATAATTAGGATGGCTGTGTAAGAAGATTGTTGTACAGATATGTTTATTGAAATGTTAAGATAGGCTGGGTGCAATGGCTCACATCTGTAATCCCAGCACCCTGGGAGGCTGAGGTGGGTGGATTATGTGAGCTCAGGAGTTCGAGACCAGCCTGAGCAAGAGTGAGATCCCGTCTCTACTAAAAAATAAAAAAACTAAAGCAAGAGGCTCAGTTGAGCCCAAGAGTTTAAGGTTGCTGTGAGCTATGATAGCACGGCACTCTACCTAAGGCGACAGCTTAAGACTCTGTCTACAAAATAAAAAAAAGTTATGATAGCAAAGAAAGAAAAGAGCAATCAGTGGTTAGAACACACTGTGTTCACACAATGGCGTATGATGGAGGTGTGGCAGTAAGTAGGAGGTTTTCAAGTCATATTTAATAATGTAAGAAAGATAGGTAAGGGAAACAATTGCATAAAAGTATGGTCTAATTTAAAAATTAAAATGTCGATATGTATATAAAAGTAAAATACATAAAAGTATTAGCCTTTTCTCCAGGTGACAGAATCATGGATGATGTGATTTCTCTTTATGGCACTCTCCTAGTTTTCTGCATTCTCTACATTTAAACCTTGTTTTTGAACCCCTGAGCTCAGACCGAGCTCCTGAGCGAACGTGCCACTGCCCTGCATTCTCAGTGCCAGGCTGGACGCTGACTCCTCTCCAGTCACTTGTGGGCGTGGTGGCCAGGGGCACATCTATCAGGACACCCAAAGGAACCACACCGAGGGCAGCAGGTGCAGGAGTCCACGCGTCCCTGTGAGGATTATTCAAAGATTTATTGCTTTATAGGAGAGAAAAGTCTGTCTAGAGAAAGGCCCCCTACTCAGGCAGTTTGTACTAACTCCCAGAACACAAACTCGCCTGAGAGTTTGTAAACTGTCTATGTAAATCAGAAATGTCTTCACGTTTCAGGTTTCATTGAACTGATTTTTGAACACCTGCTCTATTTAAGGTGTATGCTGGACGCTGAATCCTTACGAGATGGTTCTAAAGAGTTAAGGGACAGAACCCAAGTCATTCCTATAGGTTCCTAGCATTGGCTGAATAGAAATCTCATTACTCAAGTTTCTTTTTCTATGAGTGGGAAGTGGACTTTTCTGAAAAAGCGCTTTGCCCTTACAGATGTAGGACTTGTCCCGCTCTCTTGCTTCACTGGCGTTCACTTACACCTCCGGTTCTTGTTGGTAGTTTGACCTTCTGAAATACGTTTTTCTGGATGCTTCACTCACATGCCACAGTTGTGTAGGAAAATGTCAGCCTGGATTTCTGTGACTGAAAACTCAGCGGGTCTCCTCGAGCACTGAGGTGATCAGGCGCCCTGTTCTCAAAGGCCCATTACTGAATTTTCACTGTGGCCTCTGATTTGGTCTTCTGCCAGTGGGATTTGCTGGAGGAGGCACGTGCACAGTGTCCTATCAGCCAAGAAGCGCTCCCACTCACCGAGTGCCTCGTGTCTGCTATTGAGTCGTCATTCAGACCTTCCTGGGGAGGTGCCAGTAACCCACCCCATTCTATACCAGGGGACAGGCCAGGACACACAGCTCATTGCTGGTCTGGGCCAGGTTCCAGCCAGGTCTGCCTGACTCAGGTGGCCAGGACAGTTCACCACTGCAGGTCCCAGCAGAGCCAGACCTGGAAGGCTGTGTCACTGCTCAGCAAGGTGACGTGGAAGGAGAGGAGTGGACGCTTTGCACCTGCAGTCTTCATTTTTTATTTCTGACTTCATCATAAATAGCCTGATAGAAGTTTATTAGGAAATTCAGACTCTGAGCTCCTTTCTGTACTCTAACCCCACTCACTACTGTCTGTTTTCCGTGAGACAGGAGAGAATTTCATTCCTGGTAAGAGTAGTTGGCAGAGAGTGTGAAGCAGTCATTTGAAGTATTTGTGTGAAGTGTTCATTGTGTTTTTTCTCGGTGTTTTATTTCAGGGTTAATTGTAAAAGAAGTTGGTTCTTCCACCTCCAGCTCGTCAGAAACAGTTGTCAGACTGCGCGGGCAGAGCACTGACTCTCTCCCACAGGTATACAGAGCGAAAGTTTAAATTAGAAGCTGAATTATAGGAAATTTTAAGTAAGAAATTACATTTACATTATATAAATGAATAAAAAATTTACAACCATAAGAAAGTGATGCTTACCAGGTATATAATTCTAGTTTTATTTTGAATTTATTTCTATTTTACTTGCTTGTTTCACTTATCTTTGAGTTGGTTATTATTTGGATAAAGTATATACTTCATTTTACACTTTATATAGGTGGACACCTTCTGGTCTTGGCTTCCGGTGTGTGTGTGTGTGTGTGTGTGTCTGTGTGTATGTGTGGTGTATGGGCACGCGTGTGTGTGTGTGTGGTGTATGGGCACGCGTGTGTGTGTGTATGTGTGGTGTATGGGCACGCGCGTGTGTGTGTATGTGTGGTGTATGGGCACGCGTGTGTGTGTGTGTGGTGTATGGGCACGCGCGTGTGTGTGTGTGTATGTGTGGTGTATGGGCACGTGTGTGTGTGTGTGTGGTGTATGGGCACGCGTGTATGTGAGTGTGTGTAGTGACCCGAGACACCGGGGAGAATAATATTCTTGTCACATGTGTTACAGCAGAAACGTTTCTGGTTTTCCATTCAGATTTAAATTTTATTTTATTTTTTTTTAGGACTTCCATTGTTTTTTCTTTCTTTCTTTTTTTTTTTTTTTATTGAGTCATAGCTGTGTACAGTAATTCAGATTTAAGTTTTAAAGTATCCTGAGCTGACATTTGTCCCCTGAGCTTTTGACACCCTCTGATTGCTGGTTAAACTATTAAAATGTCAGAAGCTGTAGTCAGACACGCTGCGCCTCGTGGTGCCAGCCTTTGGACGTGCGCTCCAGCCCACACGCACCTCTTTTCTGAGCACTCGCTCCCCCTCCTCTGCTTTTCTGTTTTAGATTCTCTTTGTGTATTGGATTTTTTTTTCCTTCTGTATTTGTTTTTCTCTTTTCTTTCTTCCTTTTGCTTAAATATTGGCTCTCTTTCTCCTTGATTTTTTTCCCCTTTTTTCCCTTTTTTTCTCGTTTGTCCTCTACTTTCATTAAAGTAGCCATAATGTGAAATGATATTTATTAAATATTCTCTGAAAAGTCTGATGAATACTCTTTCACGTATGTGTATAGTGTGGTGAATTTTTCACACCGCCTGGATTGCACCCTCCCTCTGCCACTCAGGGCTGACACTTAGGGTGCAGAAATGTTTGGGGGCACAGCCGAGAACCCCCCCCGACCACCAGGGGAGAAGAGGGTTTGCGGGAAGACCGAGTGACTGCGTGTTGGAGTCCTCTTGGTGCGCGGGAAGACTGCGTCAGCACCAGGGATCGTGCTGTGCTAAGAGTGTCTCTCAGATGGGACATTCTCTAGTACAATGTCCTCATGGAACTTCTGCTTCTAGGAAACACAATGTCTTACTCTAACCAGGTTGCCCTTTGTGGTGTTAAGCAACAAAAGTTAGAGATAGAGCATCTAATTTCCTTAAGTAACCCCTTGAACGTTTTCCATTCATGTAATCATCTCAGCTGTTTTTTAACCTACTTTTATCTCCCACCAGTGCCCTCCTTGGGATGATGAGCTCTGAAAGTCTGCTCCCTGCTGTGTGGGGCATTTGGAAAGCATGACCCCTGAGTGGTCAGGAGCTGCCTCTCAGCCCGGGATTTGCTCACAACCTTTCTAGTACCAATAACACTTTACAGCCTTATTTTAGCATAATTGATGGATTACTGAAATGCTATGGATAGGTGGATTCCTATATTTCTGTGCCATAGATTATTTATCTATAAAATGAGGGGAATTGGCTTGGTGCCTGTAGCTCAGTGGTTAGGGCACTGGCCACATACACCAAGGCAGGCAGGTTCGAACCCAGCCTGGGCCATCTAAAACAACAGTGACTGCTGCAACAAAAAAAAAAATAGCCAGGCGTTGTGGCAGGAGCCTGTAGTCCCAGCTACTTGGGAGGCTGAGGCAAGAGAATTGCTTAAGCCCGAGAGTTTGAGGTTGCTGTGAACTGTGACGCCACAGCACTCTACCAAGGGTGACATAATGAGACTCTGTCTCAAAAATAATAAAATAAGGGGACTAATAGCACCCGCCTCATGGTCCTGTGAGGGAGAGTAAATGCGTTACTTCATGCAGAGTGCACAGGTCACGGCCTGGCCCAGAGTGAGTGCTCAGGAAACGTCAGCTGCTGCTGGTGGATTTCCTCACAGAACCCAGGGGCCCAGAAGCCACCCAGACTGGAAACCACTTTGTAACATAAAAGGCTCCCCGCGCCCTTTGTGATTTGGCAGCATCCCCTTTGCAGGGCAGTGTGCTTCACTCCAATCTGTCCTCTCAACGTTGTCCCACCCTCCCCCTGTTTTGCAGACTATCTGTCGAAAACCAAAGACCTCCACGGACCGACACA
The DNA here is from genome assembly GCA_963574655.1 of Perodicticus potto. NCBI lineage: Eukaryota > Metazoa > Chordata > Mammalia > Primates > Lorisidae > Perodicticus > Perodicticus potto. The sequence continues at coordinate 8,873 of CAUYRH010069835.1, read as the reverse complement.
GCTTGAGCCTGGATGACATCAGACTTTACCAGAAAGACTTCCTGCGCATCGCAGGTCTATGTGAGGACACTGCTCAGAGCTACACCTTCGGATGCGGCCATGAACTGGGTGAGGAAGGCCTCTATTGCAACAGCTGCTTGGCTCAGCAGTGTGTCAACATGCAAGTTGCCTTTCCAGTCAAAAGAACCAGCAAGTACTTTTCTCTGGATCTCACTCACGATGAAGTTCCAGAGTTCGTCGTATGAAGTCCATCTGTGTGCAGCTGTGTGGGAGTCCGCTGCTTGCTTCAGGGTGTGAAAGTTGTAGGCTCCTTACATATTATTTGTGCCATATTGTCTTCACCCCAAACATAGCTCTTTCTTTATAATACTTATGGAAACAAAAGCCTTGAGACAAGTGCACTTTAAGTATTACACAGAAGACAATTACAGAAAATGTACAGCAAAACAAGTGCCCAGAATTTCATTAATGTTTTGGAAAGAGATGTGCTTTACTGATCACCAAGCCTGCAGAAAATTAGACTGGTTGTGTTTGCTCATTTGTTTGTTTTTTAGGTCAGTTAAACATAATATCACACTTTTATCACCTGAAAGATGCTGTTAGGTTTTTTTGTTTGCTTGTAAATTTTTCACCACTCCCTCATAAAATGTTCCTGGTTTGAGGGAGGGAAGAGGGAAGATTCTCTCTGCTGTTAACGGAGAGGCCATTGCCACTGGGAGGCCGTCCCAGACTGAACACTGATGAAGCGGGCGAAGTCTGGTTCCAGCGCCAAAGCTCCGTGTGTGACGGGGCAGCTGCTTGGAGGTCCTGACGACGGGAACACCAGCAGCCGGAAGGCTGCGGCTGCGACGCCTGTCACCCCTCCACGCCCCGTCAGTGCCACATGCTCCTTCTCCACCTTCCAGAAAGCTCCACGGCGCGGCTGGGTTTCTTGTCCGCTGACAGATCAGTTGTGTTCGCATCATATGTGCTTTGTGGAGTTTACAAAAGCTGTTTCTGTTAAAACTATGGTAATATCTTAGAAAAGGTCTGTGCTTGGTGGTGTTTTGTTTGTTCAGATTTTTTTAATAATCAAGAACAAATTATAGTAATGTTAGTTTCTGCTTAACCAAAATATCCTAACTATATGCAGATGTTATACATGTATAAATACATGGGCCGTGTGTGTACTAAGTCTTCATTATGGCTTTCATGACTGTCTTGTAGACATGGAATTTCTTATTTAATACTGAGGGGGTGTTACCAAATGATCTCTGCAGACAATCAATTGCTGTATGTAAAGAATGACTGTTTCCTTGTGTGCCTTTGGCCATGATTTTCAACCCTGATTGAATAACAGAATTTTGGGGAGGTTTTAAAAAAACAATGTCTGAGTCCTCCTACCAGACCAATTAAAATAAGTCTGTTGTGGTGGGAGCCAAGGAGAGCTGCCTTTGCTTCCGAAGTTCTCCAGGTGGAGCTGATAGGCAACAGGGTTGAAAATGACCGATCTGGAGGGTGTGTTTTTGTTAATTCTGAAGTAAAAGCATGCAAAAGATGTGGTGAGTGAGAAAGGCCATTTTTAAGACAGTTACCTGCTATGCTGCTGTTGAGATGTGTGTGTAAAGCAAGTGAGCTTGTCAGCCTTTCAATGTAAAAACATTGCTCGCACTTCAGGAGAGAACTTCACAGCACAATGTCTTTCTATGAGATGTTTTTAATGATTTAGTATTTTACAACATTTGTTTACCATATTTTGATATACCATTTTTTCTATCTGCCAGGTTTTATTAAAAATATATATTATTTTCTAAAGAAACAGTCATATTTTTGTACAAAATGGTTATGTTTTCAGGTAACCAAGAAGTAGAGTTAGGGTATAGCAGAACACAAGCAGTGTTAGCTGAGGATGGGAGTCAGTATTATAGGAGCGGGGTGAGCGTGCGCCCCGCTGCCCTCCTGTGCCGGGTCGCAGGCCTGTGTGCAAAATGCCTTGTCAAGCTACTTTCTCCTCACACTTTGCAAAAGAAAAAACCTTGTGTATAGTTGTATGGTCATGAAATTATTTTGCTTTTATCAAATGCTTTAATAGAACCAAAGTTTCAGATGTTGGAATGTGTAAAAGGATAAAAGGCAGAGAGGATCATTTAGTGGCTGTTTCCCTTGTAAGTCAATAAATAATCCACCATTTCTTACAGATGATGCTGAGACAAGTCCCGGGGAATTCTGTGCTCTAATGAGCCCGGATCACAATGCAGTGCTTTCCTTCAGCTCGTAGAGTTTCTTCCAAACATAAAGAAAAGGCATATTTAAGAACGAAACATAAAAAACATATTTAATTACTACGAACAGGTAGAGCTTCATGTTTTCTATCTACTTAGCCGGTCTTAGGGTTTTGCCAGCTTCGTTGGTGGCTTTGCACACTTCTTTCTAATTGGAATAGTCTTGTGGGTTTTCAAAAAGGAGATATGTTAAGGAACATTGCTTTTCGATCCACTGTTTCTAGCAGAATTATATATATATATATATACATATATATGTAAATGAAAATCCACTTTGAATAATTACATTTTGTATTTCAAAATCGTTTTTAAAATAAAGAAAGAGAAAAGTATAAAGCTGGTACTTCCTCTGGGTTTTCTCGCGTGCCCACTGCTGTCCAGTGCACCAGTCTAGCATACGCTGCTCTCTGCAGCCACATGGTACTTGCGATGAGGAGCTTTCCATCTCCCAAGACTGTAAATAATCCTTTCTGTGAAAGGATCGTCATATCAGGGTGACACCAAAAGTGTGTTTAAAAAAAAAAAAAAAGGTGGTTTTGTAATTATTTCTTATAGATGTTTCATAGTAAGATTAGCAGTCAATAAAGTTACCTTTTTTGCCTTAAATTTCTTTTTGTTATCAGAGCCCTCAATGAAGCAGGAAGCTTTAAACAGCAAGTGTCCGCTATGGATTCTTTCCCACAGTGGGGCACAGGAAAGGACAAGCTAAAGGTCCTGTGCGATGGACACCAAGCAGAACAACCTTTGCGGTGATGACAGTGGCAGAGATGCCGGGTACCGCCTGTGCCAGAGCCTGTTCGCCTGTGTACAGTTGTACGTGTCACCTCACCTATGCCCGTGCTCGGCAAGGCAGGCACAGTTATTCTCAAGCTAGAGGGGAAGGCACCCAAGGTAGGAGGGTAATCCAAGGAGTTGGTGGTAGTCAGTTACTACTCGGTCCCAAATTGTGGGGCTAAGAGGATGCTACTTTTTAAAATATTTAGATTCTTAACATAGTCATTATTAGACTGTTGCGGGGTTTTGTTTGTTTGTTTTGAGACAGAGCCTCAAGCTGCCATCCCTGAGTAGAGTGCTGTGGCATCACAGCTCACAGCAACCGCCAATTCCTGGGCTCAAGCGAGTCTCCTGCCTCGGCCTCCCAAGTAGCTGGGACTACAGGCACCCGCCACAACACCCGGCCGTTTTTTGATTGCAGCTGTCGTTGTTTGGTGGGCCCGGGCTGGATTCGAACATGGCTGGTGCCTTAGCCCGTGGAGCCACAGGAGCCGAGCCGTTTTGTTTGTTTTTTAAGACAGGGTCTTGCTCTGTCACCTGGGCTAGAGTGTAGTGTCAACATCATAACTCAATGCAGCCTCAAACTCCTGGGCTCAAGTCATCCTCCTACCTCAGCCTCCCCAGTAGCTGGGACCACAGGCACCTGCCACCACACCTGGCTAAGTTTTTGTTTTATTTTTTTGTAGAGATGGGGTATCACAAACTCCTGGTCTCAAGCAGTCCTCCCACCTTGGCCTCCCAAAGTGCTAGGATTATAGGCATAAGCCATGGCACCCAGCCTGACTGTTGGTTTTAATTTCAAAAAACTAAGTGGTAAAAAGTATTCATGGCCAGGCATGGTATAATCCTAGCACTCTGAGAGGCCAAGGTCAGCGGGCTACTTGAGGTCAGGAGTTTGAGACCAGCCTGAGCAAGTGTGAGACCCCATCTCTTCTAAAAATAGAAAAATTAGGCAGGCATTGCGGCGAGCACCTGGAGTCCCACTAAGGAGGCTGAGACAAGGGGATCGCTTGAGCCCAGGAGTCTGAGGTTGCTGTGAGCTGTGAGGCCACCATACTCTACCCAGGGTGACAGAGTGAGACTGTCTTAAACTCTTCATTGGCAAGACGGAATGTGAGTGGGCACGGCAGGAGGGAGAACCCAGAGCCGAGGGTCCCCGACAGGGCTCCAGAAGCCCCACTCGCTTTCTAAAGGGAAACACTTGGCCTTGTTTTGGTTCCAGCTTTCTTAGCTGTAAAATGGGGATAATAATTCTAAGGATAAGGACTGTTTGAGCAATCAAATAAGGACTCAAATTTAATGCCCTTGCCGAGCTGCACAGGAAAGCGGCTTTCACATCTAACAGTTAACTTTCCGAGTAGAGCTGCTTGGTCATTCAGAAGCGCATGATCCAAAACCAGAGCTTCTGGGGGGGTGTTCTGAGGACGTCAGAGTGTCCGGCGGATGATGAGCAAGCTGAAGTCAAGGAAAGAACATACCCTGTTCCCTGCCACGTGTCTGTGTCATATACCTCGTGCCTCCTCCTAAAGCTCCTCAAGGAGCTGTCACCCTCGTTTCACAGCGGAGGAAACAGTTAAACTTGCCCAGTGTCTTCTGGCTAGTGCGTGGTGGGGCAGAGCTCCCGCTGCGTACACCATGCTCCACGCTAGTCCCCGGAGGAGGCGCAGACCCTGACTGGGAAGACGGGCTCCATTCTGATGGTGTGGTGAGTGCACTTGCTGGCTCAGTCGTTTTGTGAGCATGTGCTGTGTGCCAGACGTCTGCAAGGTCATGCAGGCCTCGCCTTGGCGGAGGCAGTGAAGGCCAGGGCTGAGAAATGGGAGGCAGGGAGGCCAGAGAAGGTCTCACGAGAAGAAGAGTGTTGAGTGGGGCCTTCTGGTAGACAGGTCACCCGGGCAAAGGCTGAGAGACGGGATAATGGTCCTTCTGGGACCTACGGGCACTTGGGTTTGAGTACCCACTCCCCAGCCTCGTCCTGAGAGGCCTTGCGCAGATGAGGAACTCCCTTCCAGATGGCAGGGAGTTTGAATGGGGAGAGACCTGCGTTTAGGGTCTGAGGAAATGGTGGGACCAACACTGGCATGCAAGGTTCCGAAGAAGCTGGGAGGTGACGTGGCTGTGAACCAGGGGTTGGGGAGCGAGAAGGAAAGGGACAGATTTGAAAGCTGTGCAGGAAGCAGGGTCGCACAAACACAAATGGGAGGTTGTCATCTAAACCACATGCCACTGGAGAAACAGGCAGTTTCCCCGGACTTGGCAGCATCCTTGGGAAAACTAGAGTTAAATTCTGCTATATATTATGGATTAAAATCCACTCTGCATAGATTCCTCAAGTGTTAAAATTTGGCATGATGGTCACAAATCTTCTCTGGAGCAGTGGCCCTCACCCCTCGTTGCCTGTTAGATAACCCAGAGCGTTGGCTTTAAACAGCGTTGTTTGGGCCCAGCCCAGCACTGCTGATGCCCTGGGCCTGGGTGACGCTGACGTGCACCAGAGCTGCAGCACCGGGTCTGCAGCTGAACCCGAGCAACGTGGACCAGCCAGGCCATCTGCCCTGAGCTTGCACGATCCACAGTCGGTGTGAGCTGGGTCTCGCGAAGGTCCAGGTGTGTTGCGTGGTGTGAGAACATTTTTTCCTTTGCCAATAAAGCTGTCAGAGAGTGGCCAACTCTTGGGGAGGCACTGACCTCACCATCTCAGAAAGTTCAGAGACTCCACGTTTCAGAGACTTTGTGACTCTGGCTGAGTGTGAGGGTGGAGGGTATGTGAGTACCCTGCCATGCTTTTAAATCTCCCTGTCACTGTTCTATTTGTCTTACTATTTCTTTAGTGAGTTGATCCCCACATGGTGGCACATGGAAAATAAGTGAGCTGGTTTCACCCAGTCTTTTGATTCTTGAGACTTCGTATTTTGAGTTAATGGAGAAGCCTGACCTCTGAAAAGATGCTGTGAGGCACAGTAGGTGAGGAAGCTGTCTACTCTCGGGAGATGAGCTGAAGGTCTGTAAACAGGGCACAGCTATAATTAACCAGCTCATTACTCAGGTGGGTGTTTACCCGTCCGGTATCGACAGTACTCAGCCGAGGCTGTCATCACTGTACGGGATTTGTTTCATAAGGACAGACAGTTCCCAGGAGGAAGGTTCAGTTCTAGGTTTGCTTCTAAATCGGTTCGTTGACACTTAGAACACATGTCCCCAACCTTCCTAACTAGCCCAAGAATGCTATTTAACCTAGGGATGTGATTAGAGACGACCTCCTTTTCTTTTTTTTTCTTTTTTTTTTTTTTAAATACATGCATTTTATTATTCTTCATTGCACTATTCCCCCCCCCCCCCTGTGGTAAGACAGAATTGATTTACAGAAAACACCAAAGCTCCTGGTAGAGGGAGAGAATTCAAGTGGGGAGAGAGAAGCTCTCTCCGTTCCTCTCCCGGTCTTTCCCGGTCTCCTCCTCTAGGCCTCTAGCCTCAGGGTATATATAGGTGTATGGGTTCCTTGGCCAGGAAACGAATGAATACAGTCCCTTCCACTGGGGGCAAGGTTAATGAGTGTATCAATGAATGGACACAGTCCATCCATGGAATTCAGGCCTAGGAAATTCACAAGAAACTGACCTAAGCATAGGAAATGGGGGTTCCACATTTAGTCCCAAGTGTAAAGTGAAGGAGACACCAAGGCACAGGTGTCTCCTCGGCAGTTGTCCGGCCTTTTTGGCTATTGGAGCCTCTGGTGGGGGTTGGAGGTCCCCCTCCTTGCCCGTCATCCAGCCCGCTGGTTCTTCAGCTGGCTGCCGCAGCACCAACACCACCAAGAAGGAGGCGGCAGGTCCGCCGGCTCCGCTGAGCTGGCTAGGGTGCCAAATGTCCTGCATCAATTCTCCCTCTCCGAGTAGAAACCCCAACTGCTGTTAGGGAAAAGAGAACCCCTATAAGTTAACCACCCAAGGTAGTGCAACAAACTGGTCAACATACGGAGATGGTCCCCACAAGGAACTAGGCCTACTGTGCTGATACGTACATGTGGTGCATGTCTGGTCTGGGAAAATTAGGTCACCTTTAGGAGATGGTCAACGGTGGAGGAGGTTCTACTGTTTTTATTCAACACTTAGGACAGATCACGCCCTGTCCTATGGGGTACAACCTGCTTCTAAACAACAGTCCTGTTCTCAGCCCATCTGAACCCACTCCTCTCAACCCTGCCCTGGCCTGTTCCCTCTCGTTCCAGCCTCTGGCTGCCCAGGCTCCTCTGACCCCAGCCCCCATCAGGTGTATGTAGGTTAGAGCTTTCTCTAAGGCTAGTTAGCTCTTTGCTATTATGTTTTGGCCTCCTAAATGTTGTGGGCATTTGTGATTCATTGCATCGTCATTGCCTTTCCCCCCTTTTGTATTTATGCCTATTTTGATCCTTTCATTAACTTTTAGTGATATTTCAAGTAGAAAGTAGAGACAAATTCTGGTGTGTCATCTGCCATATTTGACTAGAATTTACTTCTAACTTAATTTCTACTTGAAGTATTCTTACAATGATTTATGAAGTTTGGATATTTTTAATTTTTAAATTGTACTTTTTTTTTTTTTGGAGACAGAGTCTCACTCTGTCGCCCAGGCTAGAGTGCTTTGGCATTAGCCTAGCTCACAGCAACCTCAAACTCCTGGGTTCAAGCGATTCTCTTGCCTCAGTCTCCTAAGTCGCTGGGACGACAGGTGCCCACCACGATGGCTGACTCATTTTAAGAGATGGGTTCTCACTCTTGCTCAGGCTGATCTTGAACTCCTGAGCTCAAGGTCCTCCTGCCTTGGCCTCCAAGAGTGCTAGGATTACAGGTGTGAGCCACCACGCCTGGCCAATATTTTGCGTGTATACTACAGTCACCTTCAAAGTATTCCCTTCAGTCATATCCAGCAATGACGTATGTAGCACTTTTTGTAGGATGAGTTCATGAACTTAATTGTCAGTCTTCACACAACCTATCCTCTACCTATGATAAACTGCAGGTATTTTCAAATATCTGAGACTCATATTGCTCGTGGACATATACTTTGACAACTGTTTTTCGAAAGTAATTTTTTGATAGCGTCAAGATTCTTAAAAATGTTTGTACCTTTTAATCTTGTTCTGGGACTCTAGCCCAGGGAAATAATTCTAAATGTAATAGAAGCTTTCTGCTCCAAAATACCAATCGCAGTATTATTAACAATGTCAAAACCTGACAATAACTTAAATGCCCAACTGTAAAATAGTTCTGTGAGCTATGTTCATGAAAAACGTATTAAATGATTGTTATTGAAATAAATGAAAACAACTATATCCAATATTTAATATAGAGTTTAATGATGTCTATGTTTAAATAAAAGTAACATATGTACAGATAGAAGGAGAAAATACACTGACTTTTTAAATTTATTTTTTATTTTTTTTTTTACTGAGACAGAGTCTCACTTTGTCACCCATGTGAGGAGTGCTGTGGTGTCATAGCTCACATCAAAATCAGACTCTTGGGCTCAATTGATTCTCTTGCCTCAGCCTCCCTGATAGCTGGGACTATAAGCGCCTGCCACAATGCCTGGCTATTTTTATTTGTTTGTTTGTTTAGCAGGCCCATGCTGGGTTCAAATTCACCAGCCCCGAAGCATGTGGCCGATGCCCTAACCACTGAGCAATAAGTGCCCCTACACTGACTTTTTTTTTTTTTTTGAGACAGAGCCTCAAGCTGTCACCCTGGATAGAGTGCTGTGGCATCACAGCTCACAGCAACCTCCAATTCCTGGGCTCAAGCGAGTCTCCAGCCTCCGCCTCCCAAGTAGCTGGGACTACAGGCACCCGTCACAACGTCC
>CAUYRH010069834.1:0-14728 GCA_963574655.1 Perodicticus potto | reverse complement strand
AGACAGAGCCTCAAGCTGTCACCCTGGATAGAGTGCTGTGGCATCTCACAGCAACCTCCAATTCCTGGGCTCAAGCGAGTCTCCTGCCTCTGCCTCCCAAGTAGCTGGGACTACAGGTGCCTGCCACAACGCCCGGCCATTTTTTTGGTTGCAGCCGTTGTTGTTTGGAGGGACCGGGCTGGATTCGAACCCGCCAGCTCAGGTGTACGTGGCTGGCACATTAGCCCGTTGAGCCATAGGCTCCAAGCCAGAACACAAATGTCTTAACGCAGTTATTAAGTAATTGAGGTGAAAGCTATGTTAATTAGTTGGATGTAAGTACTCCAATTTGTACAAAAAAATCAACACATTGACTCCAACAAAGGCATAAAAGTATTCATGATCTATGTATGTATGACTTAATAAAAGGGGAAAAAACTGCATTTTTTTCCTGAACCTTTTTCAGATTCTTAAGTAAATATATGGGAACTACCTATATTTGGAGGTTGAATTTTTCTTTCTTTCTTTCTTTTTTTTTTATTGTTGGGAATTCATTGAGGGTACAAAGAACCAGGTTACATTGATTGCATTTGTTAGATAAAGACCCGTTTATAATTGTGTCCTGCCCGCAAAAGAGATTTTTTTTATTTTCTTCTTAAACTTAATCTTTGGTTCTCTTAAACAGGGTTCTCTGTTGACTTAACATTTTCATTTGTATTATTTGTAATTGTTGTTTATGCTTTTCATTGCTATTAAATTGCCATCATTTTAATATTTAGTTCTTTTGATGACACTATAAGCTTTGTATCGTAATGGAAAAAGCCCTTAACTAGCAGACAAGAGGGTGCCCATGTTTGCTGCTAAATGGTCCTTGAGGTGATTAAATTCTGTAGTCTCTTCCAGCTCTACATATCTTAAGATTATGGTAAAAGTTGACCATAATTGGTGTTTTAAGAAAGGTTCCTGCCCTCTTTTTTTTTTTTTTCCTATTTCAAAAGTATGTGTAATTTATATTCCTGAAGTAATACTTATGGTTTATTCTCCTAATTATTGTTTCGGTGATTTAATGTGTTTAATTCTGAATTGCAAGGTCTTAAAACTCGGACTTCAATTTGCTTCCCCAGCCATATCCTGCAAATGAGACTTCTAAACTTGCCTCTGAGAAGGTGAATGACTATGAACATGTAGAAAAGTACATGAAGAACAGTCAAGCGAGGCTGCCTTTGGTGAATTCTCATTTTTTAAAGTATTATATAGAAAATGGGGGGAGAAAAAGCATATGTAGCGACTTAGGGGATTTGTTTCACTTCTTTATAATATTTGATCTCACTGACTTACAAATCAGATGTACAATATTCTGTTTTCCCTAAGGATGACTTTTCAAGACTGCTGGCTTAGAGCATTCTAAGACAGAATTCAGGAGTCCGTGAATTTAAGTGGGGAAAATTATATCTTCATTTTTCTAATTTCTATGTGAAAGCTCCACTTTGGTATTAGTGGTAGCTGTGACTTGGTCATAAATAGAAATTACAGATTTTTTTGTGGCGCATTTCTGCTAACATCTTAGGATATTTAGGTATATCATTTTTTGATACTTAGTTACTAAACACTAATTGCTGGAACTGCCACTAGATCTTCTTAGTCAATGGAATGTACAAAGCAAGAGGTACTTTTTTTTTATATTGTGATAGCTATTTAAATTTATTATCTAAGTGTATATTATGTACTTTTTTTGTGATTCCTTTGAAAACAATCACAAAAATCTTAGTTCTTCCCTCAGTATCATTTGATGATTCAAAATTGGCATCTTTATTCATTTTGCAAGTTAAAAATACAGGTACTTTTTCTAGTTACACATACACAAATACTCTGTTTATACACATTCACCCTTTCACCCTTTGGTTGAGAATTTGTAGACTAGAGAATTTGGCAGGGGGGCAAAAGTGGTGAGATGATGTCCTTAAAAGTTAATCTTGGCTTGGCGTCCATAACTCAGTGAGTAAGGGTGCTGGCCACAGACACCGAGGGTGGCGGGTTCAAGCCCAGCTCAGGCCTGCTAAACAATGACAACTGCAACCAAAAATAGCCAGGTGTTGTGGCGGGTGCCTATAGTCCCAGCTACTTGGGAGGCTGAGGCAAGCAAATCGCTTAAGCCCAAGAGTTTGAGGTTGCTGTGAGCTGTGATGCCACATCACTCTACTGAGAGTGACATAGACTCTTTCTCAAAAAAAAAAAAGTTAATCTCACTGATTTCCTTCAAGGCTCAGATCACAGTACTACTAACAGTGAATTGTATGTATATTTACAATGAAGTTCTTTTGGCCACTCTGTCCATTATTGAAAAATAATCAAATGTTTACGTCCATGCTGTCTCTAAAATTTCTTTCTTTTTGTCTTTAATTTTAGGGAACTCTAAGTAAATCAGAATGGGAAGCTACAAGTGAGTATATCATTAGTAGAGGTTAACTGGCAATTTAAATGATCCTGTTTCAAAATTATTAGGAACTGAATACTTAAAGAGTTTTTCTGACTTATTTTAGATTGTATATGTGTTTGAGTTTATGCACACAAATGTACGTATATCCCTGCGTAAAAATCCCCCTTTCTTATACACCTGTGTATACAGTGTGCAAGATACTGCTAAGCATGAACTTTCAGGAGCACATGTATATGCTTTCTTTGCCTGTTTGCACTAAATAGCCATCTCTTTTTGCTGTCTTTACTTCAGATTTATTTCTGATGAAATGTTTGGCAATAAAACACTTCATGTGTTTTTTTGATCTGGTCATTCTGCTTCTGCTGTTGACAGTGAAGGCATAATCCTAGAACAATGAGTGAGGCAGCATTGAGCAGGATGCTGTTAGAGGTGTGTATGCCTGGGGACAAATAGCTTAGGTCACAGAGTTAATGTGTACTTAGCTTACCTGAATTATCCATCATTTTAACCATGGCCTCATGGAAGCCCTTGTGAAGGGAAAATTTTATAAGAATTGCTGAATTGAATAGATAGGAAAAGGAAAGATGACAAATAGGGCCAGTATTTTAGCCTGTCCCTGAATATAAAGACCCTTAAGAAGGGGATTGGAAGGTGTGTTACAGACGTGATCATCCTCAACTGGGGGTATGAACATAACCTTCATAGTTTATTACTTTTTCCCTGTGGTGGAGACTGGTCCTCTAACTTGTGACCTGCTAGTCCCAAAGCATGGTATAAGTTTTGGTCATGGGTGATGGTGGTGGCACAGGCTGTAGCTTAGAACTCTGTTAAGTCTGAACTTAATAGTCATAACACACAAATGAATAATTAGATGATACGTGAAGAATTAGATGGCCCTAGACAGTTGAGGAAGAGACAGGTTGGATGTATGAAAAACAACAGAAGAGCAGTGGTCAGATTGTAGCCAGGATCCAGCATTCCAGGATCAGGTGACTCCAGGATGATATACCGATCCAAGCTGCAGGGCTCTGTGAGCTAGGGAGTGTCTGCCTGGCATCAGAAATCTAACAAGTGTTAAGAGAGTGACATTGTAGACTGCTGTGGGTCTGTTCATTAAGCTTTTAACACTAGAGCCTGCTGCTCTGTGATGCTTTAAATGAGAAATCAAAGTAGAGTATTGCTGCCAATATCTATGAAAAGGAAGTAGTTCAAGATTTGTTTCTTTAAATCTCAGTTGAAATGCCCACATTGAAGGCATTTTATATGTATAATGAGTGGGACTTCGGAAGTTTTGAGGTGGAAAGAAAAAATTACTGTGTATTCGAAATCAGAGTCTAGCAATTTAGTGGTTTTAAATGACTGTCAGCAAGGACAGGACAGGACTGAAGGGTTGTTTGCAGTAGGTGTAGGTGTGGGATTTGGCAGGCTGGACTTCAGAAAGGTCGCTTGAAGTTTGGGACAAGGTAAGTGATGTTGGCAGTTGGGAGTCTTTGCATGCTGTGAGTACTGTTTGCTGCTTTGCTTCCTTATCCTCCAGTAGGGGCTGGAGGGTTAATCATCCTGCCTTCTTTCTGTCTACCTGTTACTGGACTGTTAGCCACATTGCATTTCAAATGAAAGAAATCAAAAACTAGTAAATACAGAGTAGGAGAGTAGCATGACCAAAGTAGCGTTTTGAAAAAACCAGTGTAGAATCCTTTGTAGAAGCTAGTGTGGAAACCAGTGTTAGGTTGGAAGGGCAAGAAGCTAGAGTCCGGTAAGACTCTCAGGCAGTACGCCTGCAGTCTCTGCCCTCTATTAGTCACCTCAGAGACCAAGGTCTCCAACTCAGTGGCCTTACCTAGACTCAACATTGAGTGCATGTCTGAAATAGCCATGTGATGTTTCAGGATTCATTATCTTCTCAGGTATTTTCTTACATAAAATCCATTGGTATCTTATTAGAAGATACACAGCCATGCCTTGGAACTAATGTGGGTTTGGTTCAGACCACAGTAGTAAAGCAAATACCATAATGAAGTGAGTCATGTGCATTTTTTTCATTTCCCAGTACATATAAAATTTATGTTTACACTATAGTCTTAAGTGCGCAGTAGCATTATACCTGAACAAACCATGTATATTTCTTAATTAAAAAATGCTTATGGTTAAGAAATGCTAATAATTATCTGAACCTTTAGCAAGTCCTAATCTTTTTGCTGGTGAAGGATCTTTCCTCAATATTGATGGCTGCTGACTGATCAGGGTGGTGGTGCTGAAGGTTGAGGTGTGCTGTGACAGTTTCTTAAAATAAATTTGCTGCCTTAATTGACTCTTGCACACAAGACTTCCCTGTAGTGTATCATGCTGTTTGATAGCATTTTGTCCATAGTAGAACTTCCTTCGAAGTTGGAGTCACTTCTCTCAAACCCCGATGCTGTTTTGTCACCTAGTTTTATGTAATAGTCTAAATCCTTTGCTGTCATTTCAACAGTATACACAGCATGTTCACTAGGAGTAGATTCCATTTGGGGAAACTACTTTGTGTGCTCTTTCATAAAAAGGAACGCTTCATTCACATGTCATAATCTTGCATCAGTTCACTCTTTTTTTCAGGCTCTACTTCTAATTCTAGTCCTCTTGTTGTTTCTGCCACATCTTCAGTTGCTTCCTCTACTGGTCTTGAAGCCGTCAAAAATATTCTTGAGAGTCAGATTGAATTTCTCCCAAACTCTTGTTATTGTTAATAGTTTGTTGTCTTCCCCCAAATCACAAATGTTCTTAATATTGTTTAGAATGATGAATTCTTTCCAACAGATTTTCAATCAGTTTTGCCCAGATTCAGCAGAGGAATTACTGCTGCCTACTTAAAATCTATTAAATACTATCTATGACAGCTGTAGCCTTACAAAATGTATTTCCTAAATAATGGAAACTCCATTAATGGAAACTCCTTGATCTACTACAGGTTACGGAATGGCTGTTACCAGGCTTGAAAACAAAATTAAAGCATAATCTCTTTGTACATCTCCATCAGAGCTCTTGGGTGACCCAGGTGTATTGTCAGTGAGCAGTATTATTTTGAAAGGAATCTTTTGTTTTTTCTGAGTAATAGGTTTCAACAGCAGACTTTAAAATATTCAGTAAACCATGATGTGAGCGACAGATGTGCCGTCATTTAGGCTTTGTGATTCCATTTAGAGAGCACAGGCAGAGGAGATTTAGCATAATTCGTAAAGGCCTATGATTTTCATATTGGCAAGTGAGCATTGATTTCAACTACAAGTCACAAGCTGCATGAATTAATTAATTTATTGATGTTTAAGACAAAGTCTCACTCTGTCACCCTGGGTAGTGTGCAACCCATGTCCTAGCTCACAGCAACCTCAAACTCTTGGGCTTGAGAAATCCTCTTGCCTCAGTCTCCCAACTGTCTGGAACTATAGGCGTGTTCCACCACATCTGGCTATTTAGATGGTTTTTAGAACTTGAATTGGTTTTCCCTTGGACTGTGATGTCCCTATCACTGGAGGTAGATACTTGTTTCCCCGTATACATAGATCATCTCTTACCTGCCTGAAGATGACCGAACCAGTAGAGTAACTCTAGAATTAGTGGGATGTTTCCCTCTTTAAATGCTATATGAGAGCTGAAGAATTTTCACCAAATTCTGAATAAGATTGAGATTTTTGAATGTTTACTCTGAAGATATAAGCAACTAAACACTAACTTTTATTTATTTCCTTTTTAGGTATTTACTTGGTTTTTGCCTTTGAGAAGCAGCAGTGAGCACGCAGGCAGTAGTCCCAGAGGAGCTGTGCTCTGTCCTGCACAGATTTGAACATTTATTTCAGATGCTCTTGGCAGCACTGTTGTTTATTTTAATTCTAAATGTACAGGATGCTGCCAGAAACTCCACTGTGTAAATTCAACATTGCTGTCTGTGACAGATGAACTTTTGTGTGTGTATATAAGAATGAGTTGGGAATCTTTGTCTTTAAAATCTATTTTTAAGTAACGTTCTAAGAATTCCATTTGCCTCTACTCTCTTAGTTCTTAAAAATTATGACTTGTAAAAGCAACCAAACTCCTTTTCACAGTGCTCTGATTTGTCCAATGTGTGTTGACAGTATTAAGTTTATTGCAATTGTAGAGTTGGCCAGAGCATGTCCTCCACGTGCTCATCCCTGTAGCTTTGTTCCAGAGTGTCTTTCAGGATTAAATGGATTGCATTCTGTGCAATTGAATGTTCATATGTATTGCTCAAATTGTAAGTTTAAAACTCAGTTTAGATGGTCATAAAAGTTACTTAACTAGAATTTTAAGTATTGTATTGCATTTCAAAATAACCATTTGCTAATATACTGCAATCTGAGCTCATTAGAACATTTTATATGGCGGCACAAAATTAGTTTGGGATTTAGGGGCTTCCTATTAAGAGTTTCCTACCATAGCAATTTTTCCAGTTATCAAGATTGAAATTAGACACATTGACCTTTCCTCATGGAAGAATGATACCATGGTTATTTTTCTCAAGATTTAGTGAAAATTTTTCCCATACACAAACCTGTTGCACTTTTTTTTTATTTTTCAAACTTATGCATGGAACTACAGTAGGAGTTTAGGGCTACAAAAGAAGCAAATAGATAGATTTCATATTAATTCTGACTAATGGTATGTGCCCACCTCAGCCCAGAAATAAGCAATTCCTGTTTCTCTGTTATAATACTTTGCACAGTAGGGGCCATTGTCTAATCACTGCTCAAAATTTTTATTTGCCATTTCAGAACTATTATAAATGTCATTAAAATTGTTAGTTGTATAATAGTCTTCCAAAACTACGCCTATGTCAACTGTTGTCTGTATAGCACTGCTTATAAAACTATCAGTTTTTAGGTGTAGTGAAAATATAAGAGCAAGGCAGAGCAACTGCATATTCTTTTAAGAATAGCGTATTCTTATAAGAACATTACTTTCTGTCGTTATTCATAGTACTTGTTTTAGAAACATGGTCTCTTAATTAGGTTCTGAGATTGATGTGCTACCTGCTATGCAAGGAGGAGGGTTTTAATTAGTTCAGATCTGTTGGTTCTTCGTGGTATTAGACTGCCAGACTTTTTAACAAGAAAACATGGGTTTCCTCATTTGTTTCTCTTGCAGTCTTTCGATCTTCAAACTGTACGAGTTTATAAAATTTAAGTCTTTTTTGCCCTCATAATGGTTTTCCCTAAGTCATTTGGGAGATAAATAATAGCACGTATGACTATGGTGGCTGCCATTAGCTAGCAAAACTGTTAGTGGTGCAGGGAGGTGGAGAAAAGGAGCTCTTACCTTTACGTATTCAGGTTCGTTTTGGTTTTAGGGAAGGGCCTGAGGTATTTTGATAGTTTGGTAGGTATAGAAAGCTTCTTCATCATTTCCTATTGTTCTCTTTTAATGGTCTTAGTTAACGATAATAATAATGCATATGTTTATAACCTCTTTCAGCCTTTTCCACTCATTGGTTAATTTTGGGAAGAGAAGAATCCCCCCAAAGTTGGAGTAATTGGAGATAGTACAAAGCAGGGAGAATAGAAAGGTGGAGTTCCTAGGGACTTCAGTGAGTAGAGAGCTAGACTGGGTATGTGAAGGGACTCTTGAGGATAGAGCCAGCTGTTGCAGGTGCAGGAGAAGGCTGCCAAGGAGCCTGAGGGCACAGGTGAAGGCAGCCATCCTTTCCCTTGAGCTTTGTTTGCCTGTTGCCTTGTCTGTTCTTTGCTGCAATTAAGTGTCTGGACAGTGATTCAAAAAGAGTAAGGAAAAGGACTGGAAAAGGTGGCCCCTGCCCACCTTCATCACCAAGGTGAAGGGTGGTAGTTCCTGCCCCTATTCAAGATTGTGGTGACCAGTATATGAGGGGTGTGGCTTGTCATTGATGCGCCAGGAGGGGTGTGGCTTGTCATTGGTGCGCCAGGAAAAACACTTGTTATACCAAGCTTAGTGAAGTGGGTGGTTCCTGGGAGTGGCTGCTGGGCACTCCTAGTACTGCCATGCAGTTATCTTCCAAGAATGAAATTTTTAGTAGAAATGAAGATCAAATCAGCCATTTATGGGAGTACAGAACCAGAGCTTTAGGATGTTTGGTCTGGGAACAGGACTGATTGTGATATAACTAAGAGTGCTGGCTGACATTGAATTCTTTGGGTCTAGAACAGGGATTCTCAACCTGTGAGTCGCGACCCCTTTTTAACAATGAAAATACATTGCGACATTAGGAAGGTTAAGAACCACTGGTCTAGAATATACTCAAGGAATGGCACTGATGGCCACAGTGTTCAGGAGGAGAAGCTGGCAGTTTCCTGTTGTATCTGAGGGGCTAACCTGCAGAGTGCTGCAAGCCTGTCAGAGAGTGACTGGGGCACCATACTGTCAGGGCCCTCCTGTGTCTCTAGTGCCCACCATGTACTGGGGATAGTGTGACTCCCCAAAGAACTTTGCCTTCAGCAAGAACAGGCATTGGGAGCAACCCTCACTTACATTAATGCATCTGTGTAAAGACCAGAAGGTAGATTACCAGTTGTGTTTCCTAGTCTGTTTCCCCCTCCTGCACATGGGAATTGAGGAAATATGATTGTTTTTGACTTTGCGTGTTAATACAGGATCAGAACAGAGGCATACAAAGTGGGAGGGGCTTTGAGGCGGATGCAGTGTTGGTCAGTATTAGCAAAGCAGAAAAAGCATGGCCAGCCACGAAATGTCCGGATTTCCAGACTCATTAGTTCTTTTAGGAATGAGCCTGTCATAGCTTATTGCCATTGTGTTATTTTGTTACGTATTCAAACATCCTGAAGATATGGCTTCTTATATAGGTTTGCCTACTGGCTAAAAATGCCAGTGTGAATAGTCTAGCTCCTAAAAAGTATTTCCTTAGGCTTTGTATGTTTGGGTTATCTTGAGCCAGTTATTGCAAACGTCTCTAGGTCTGCAAAGTAGAGGCCAGATCCAGGGACCAAGGACCAGTAATAGAAGTTACACCAAAATACCTGTGGTATTCAGTAGCCTCTTGGTCAAGTAAGTGTATAGGTCTATAATGTTACAACTTACCTACTTGCTGCTATATGTATCAAACACTACACACCTGATAACAAGTTTGTTAATTCTGACAGAGCAACATTTCTGATTCTTCGAAGGCAACTGATGCAATGACAACTGTACCTATTTAGTGATATACTTGAAATTTATTAGGCCCCTACCTTATATTAAACACTTTTTAAAGTGTTTTACACATGGTAACTCATTTTGATCCTTGTAACAATTCTATGAGGTAAGCATCTTTATCCCCATTTTTATAATGAAGAAACTGAGGCATAGAGAGACTACTAACCTGCTCAAGACAGGGCCAGGATTTTAACACTCCTTACCCCAAGTTGGGCCTTTCCTCCTGTGGCGTATTAGATACTGCCAAGGTGTCAGGCTCACTTGGCTCCTTGCCTATTCACCACCTGCAACTTGAGATGTTAACTATTATAGCTCTACTTGATTCAAAACTTTGATACTTGCGAAATGTTTCCTGAGGGGAGCCTTTACTCTTGAGTAAAAGGCTTTGTTGAGAGGGTAGAGAAAGCAGGTGAAACTTGAGCACAGTGGCAGGGAGCAGTGATAGACTTGAATATCATAGTCTGGCAGATCTGCTCTGTGAGCAGTCATACAGCAAATCTGGTTTGGTCTGCAGGGGGTGTGGTTCTCTTCCCACCCTCACCATTTGGAAGTGGCATTGAGGAGTTGAAAGTGCAAGTGTGAGGTGTGGGCAGGGGGAGTGGCCAAGAGAGAGAAGCATTCTTGAGGCTGAGCTGAGTGTCCAAGCAGAGGCAAATCATTTAACTTTTTATTAGTGTAATATCTATATAAGCAGTTGTTATTTTTTCCAAATAGGACACATGTGTTACAGTCAGCCCCCCAGTAGGTCTTATCAGGTTCCCTTTCAGTTACTACCTCTCTAAGGGTAACCACTATCCTGAGTTCTAAGAGCATAAATTGGTTGTGCCGGGTTTTGGATGTTGTATGAATGGAATTAAGCATTATGCATTCTTTGTATCTGGCTTCTTTTCTCAATATTATGTTTGTGAGACTTTTGTTGCA
The DNA here is from genome assembly GCA_963574655.1 of Perodicticus potto. Taxonomy (NCBI): domain Eukaryota; kingdom Metazoa; phylum Chordata; class Mammalia; order Primates; family Lorisidae; genus Perodicticus; species Perodicticus potto. The sequence goes on along the minus strand of CAUYRH010069834.1, from coordinate 4,215 downwards.
TGTATTTGTATATGGTTCTTTATTTCCAGGGTTGTATAGTATTCTGTGTGTGAATAAACCACATACTATTTATCTGACAGATGTTTGGTTCATTCCCATTTTGGATCTGTTAGTGCTGCTTCAGATATTCTCGTACATGAATGTGGTTGTACATAGGTACACATTGCTGTTTAAGAATGAGCTACAGTTTGAATGTTTATCCTGTCTAAATCCCATATTGATATTTGATCCCCAGTGTTGGAGGTAGGGTCTAATGGGAGGGGTTAAGGGCATGGAGGATAGATCCCTCACGGTTAGATTAATGCCCTCCAGGAGTGAGGGGAGGAGTGTTCTACTGGATTAGTTCTCATGAAAGCTGGTTAAAATGAGTCTGGTCCCTCCCCCTACTTCTTGCTTCTGCCCATGCTGTGTGATGTCTGCTCATGCTGCTTCCATTCCCCTGTAAGTGGAAACAGCCTGAGGTCCTCAGTGAAAGCCCAAGATATGCTAGCACCTAAAGACTGCTTCTTATACAGCCTGCAGAACTGTGAGTTGAATAAACCTCTTTATAAATCACTCACCCTCAGGTATTCTTTTATAGCAACACTAAGTGAACTAAGAATGGAACTGCGGGTTGTAGCACACATACCATGTTCAGCTTTAATGAATACTTCCAAACAGCTTTACAAAGTTCCATTTGTCCCATGTCATCACCAAACTTGGTTGTGTTTGTCTTTTCCATTTTATCTTTGGTGGACATGTAGTGGTGTCTGGTGCCTTTAGTTTTCAAATCAGTTTGTAGTGAGATTGAGCTCCTACCGGACTTTGTCCTTGTGTGAAAGGTGTTGAAGTTCTTGCCCATTTTTGAGAGAGTTGAGTTGTCTATGTTAATGTTGCCATTTTAATTTTATGTTTTGTTTTTGGTAAAGATTTTTCTTTCTTGTTTGGCATTCATTGAGGGTACAAAGAATTAGGTTACACTGAATGCATTTGTTAGGTATATTTCCACTAGCGTCCCATCCGCAAGAGGTGTGCCATACACCATGACCCCTTCCTTCCTTTTTCTCTCTCTCCCCTCCCTTTCTCCCCCACCATATATTAAGTCATCTACAGCCTTCATATTTGTATTCAGTACATTGGATTCTTGCTTCTCCATTCTTCTGATGCTTTACTAAGAAGAATGTGTTCTACCTCAATCCAGGTTAATAAAAAAGATGTAAAGTCTCTATATCTTTTAATGGCTGAATAGTATTCCATGGTATACATATACCACAGCTTGTTAATCCGTTCCTGGATTGGTGGGCATTTAGGTTGTTTCCATATTTTGGCAGTTGTAAATTGAGCTACAATAAACAGTCTAGAGCAGTGGTTCTCAACCTGTGGGTTGCGGGTCGCAGTGTTAGGAAGGTTGAGAACCATTGGTCTAGAGCAAATGTCCTATTTTTTCTTCTGCGGAAATGCCCAGTAATGGGATTGAAGGATCAAATGGGAGGTCTAATTTGAGTTCTTTGAGGATTCTCCACACTTCCTTTCAAAATCATTGTATTAGTTTGCAGTCCCACCAGCAGTGTAAAAGTGTTCACTCCTCTCCATATCCACGATAGCATTTGCAGTTTTGAGACTTTGTGATGTGGGCCATTCTCACTGGGGTTAGGTGATATTTCAGTGTGGTTTTGATTTGCATTTGTCTAAAAAAAGGGATGATGAGCGTTTTTTCCATATGTTTATTAGCCATTTGTCTGTCTTTAGAAAAGGTTTTATTCATCTCTTTTGCCCAGTCTCTTTTGCCCAGTGATATATAGGATTGTTTAGTCTTTCTTTGTTGATTATTAATTTGAGTTCTCTGTAGATCCTAATTATCAAGTTTTTGTCCAATTCATAATCTGCAGATATCTTTTCCTATTCTGAAGGATGTCTATTTGCTCTGGTTGTTGTTTCCTTAGCTGTACAGAAGCTATTCAGTTTAACTAAGTCCCATTTGTTTATTTTCGTTGTTGTTGCAATTGCCATGGAAGTCTTTTTCATAAAATCTTCCTCCAGGCTGATATCTTCTAGTGTTTTCCCCATATTTTCTTTGAGGATTTTTATTGTTTGATGCCTTAGATTTAAATCTTTTATTCATCTTGAATCTATTTTTGTAAGTAGTGAGAGGTGTGGGTCCAGTTTCAATCTTTTATACGTGGTTATCCAGTTCGTCCAGCACCATTTTTTGAACAGAGATTCTTTCCCCCAGTGTATGTTCTTGTTTTGTTTATCAAATAAGATCAAGTGGCTGTAAGATGTTAGTTTCATCTCATGGCTTTCCATTCAGTTCTCTATGTCTGTGTCTCTATCTTTGTGCCAACACCATGCTGTTATAATCATTATGGCCTTGTAGTATAACCTGAAGTCTGGCAGGTTGATGCCCCTGGCTTTGTTTCTATTACTAAGAACTGTCTTGGCTATACACTATTTTTTCTGATTCCATTAAAAAAAAAAAAAAAAAACTATTTTTTTTCCAGTTCTTCAAAGTATGATGTTGATATTCATGGGGATTGCATTGAATCTGTAAATGGGTTTGGGAAGTATAGACATTTTTAACAATGTTGATTCTTTCCAGCCAGGAGCCTGGTATGCTCTTCTATTTGTTAATGTCTTCTGCTGTTTTTTCTTAGGTTTTTAGTGCTCTTTTTGTAGAGGCCCTTCACCCCTTTTGTTAGGTATATTCTTAGGTATTTCATTTTCTTTGAAGCTACTGTGAAGGGAATTGTTTCTTTGACTAGCTTCTCAACTTGGTATGGTTGGCATATAAATTTGCCACACATATACAAGGTCCAATTCGTGGACATTAATTTTATACCCTGAGACATTATACCCTGAAATACTCTGGAAGTGAGTATTTCTTGATCACTTCCAGAAGTTTTGTGGTTGAATCTCTGGGGTTCTCTAAGTATAAGATCATATCACCAGCAAATGGGGAGAATTTGATCTCTACCCCCATTTACATGACTTTTATACCCTTCTTTTGCTTGACTACATTGGCTAGACAGCCCAGCACTATGTTGAATACTAGTGACGGAAGAGATATCCTTTTCTGGTTCCAGTTCTGTGTGGAAAACTTTTCAGTTTTATTCCATCCAGTATGATATTAGTTGTGGGTTTGTCATAGATGGATTCGATTGGTTAAATGTGCCATCTATGCCTGTAATCTTAAATGTTGTTGTTAGAAAAGGAGGCTGAATTTTATCAAATGCTTTTTCTGTATCTATTGAGAGGATCATATGGTCTTTGTTTTTGCTGCTTTTGACATGGTGAATTACCCTTATGGATTTGTATGTGTTAAACCAGCCTTGGATCCCTGGGATGAAGCCAACTTGATTGTGATGTATACAATTTTTTTAATGTGTAGCTATAATCTGTTTGCTCAGATTTTATTGAGTATTATCACATCTATATTTATTAGTGAAATTGTTCTGTAGTTTTCTTTTTTACTTGGGTCCTTTCCTGATTTTGGTATCAGGGTGTTATTTGCTTCATAGAACATGTTGGGGAAGGCTTCATCCTTCTCAGTGTATTGGGATACATTGTGCAGTATAAGTACAAGCTCATTGAAGGTTTGATAAAATTCTGGTATGAAGCTGTCTGATGCAGGGGGTTTTTTTGTTGTTGTTATTGGAAGATTTTTTATTATTTCTTCAATCTCAGTGCTTGGTACTGGTCCGTTCAAGAGATCTGTTTCTTTTGGTTAAGTCAAGGAAGAGGATGTGATTCCAGGTATGGGTCCATTTTTTCCACACTGTTAAATTTCTGGGCATAGAATTTCTTGTCATGTAATAGAGATAATCTCTTGTATCTCTGTGGTATCTTTTATTTCTCCCCTTTTCATTTATGATTAAGGTTATTAGAGATTTTACTTTTCTGTTTCTAGCTATTCTGGCCAGAGATTTATTGATTTTATTTATCTTTTCGAGGAACTGACTTTTTATTAATTTTCTGAATGATTCTTTGGTTTTCAATTTCATTTATATTTTTTAAATTTTTATTAAATTATAATTGTGTACACTGGTGCAATCATGGGGCACAGTGTGCTAACTTCATGTACAATCTGAAATATTTTCATTGAACTATTTAACATAGCCTTCATGGCCTTTTAATCACTATATGAAGACATTTATATTCTACATTTAGTAATTTTCACTTGTACTCTTGTAAGATGCACCATAAGTGTGATCCCACCAATCACCCTCCCTCCACCCA